>ASPP01001231.1:0-10131 GCA_000512085.1 Reticulomyxa filosa
TAGAACGAGGTGCTCTTTTAACTAGAAAGACATGAGTTTGTGCAGGTATATAGGACAAAAAGCATTGCAAGTTGATGATGAAGCGATAGAGTAGTCCAACACTTGACACGCACCCACTGCAACCCATCTAAAAAAAAAAGATGTGATTGTTCATAATAAAATCTATCACTATTTGACTTCTGTTTTTTGAATATATCTATAAAAACTACAAAAATTGACGTTCGTGTTTTTTGAGTAGCAGGACAAACAATCTAGTCAATGTGATGTTGTCCTTTGCATAAAAATTTTTTTTGGTAAATTGTCTAAATCATCACATAGATTCATCCATGAAGCTGATGCTAGATTGTAGACCATTGAACCAGATTCACATCCAATCACAAATGTTCTACCGATGCAAATTGCAATGATGTTACAATCCAATAAATCACCATTTACGATATTCAATGAGCCAACATTATAGAAATTTTATTATCATTAGATCGATTGAATTGTGATATTATTTAATTGAAGTACATTCTCAAATTTGTAATTGGATAGTAGTCCGACGCTTGACACGCCCAACTGCAACATATCTAAAAAAAAATTTATGAATATTTAACATCTGACGTCACCATTTGCTACTATCTCGAAGGATTTAATCATGATCACAAACTTTGATTCATTTATCTCCAAATATTAGATACAAATGCATTCAATTATTTAATACTGTATTCAAGTGAGAGTTGTTTGTTTTAGAATCTTTTCAATTTGAATTCAACATGTAACGTTCTTTCTATGATTGCACACTTGTATTCGCATATTAATTTCATCTATTGATCATTTTAAATCACTATTGGTTGCAATTACAATTCTTTTTTGCTGTTTTCGCAAAAAATTTTTCATATACTGCTTAATGCTTAATATTTAGTTGCTTCATTCTTTAAAATACAACTTTTTCACAAAAGTTAATATTTGTTATTAAAACAATTTTTTACAATGTCTATTTATTTCTATTTCACTTTTCCGAACTATAATATTTCAATAATACAAGCTTGTTCGATTCAGTATTTAATGTTCAATGTAGTTGATTTCATCGATATAATTTGTTGATAAATTTGATTATTCTTCAGATTTCTTATTTCAATCTGATGTTTGAACTTTAATTGCATATGAAATATTAATTATACTAACACATTGTAAATTCGTGATCAACGCGTTTTTTAACAAATGATCTACTATAAAATTTTCATTAAAATTTTTTTATGATACTGCCAGTTGTTGGAATATCTAGTTGAATCTATCAGGACATAACCAAGTTGTTCTTATGTTAAACTTGACTTGTAAGTGATTATTATGCATATCAATTTATCATTATCTGTTTTCCAGCTCTCAATTAATTTAGAACACAAAGTAATATTCACCCATTTTCTCAGATGTATAATTGAATGTGAGTTCATAATGTATATTGTCCATTGTGATCAAATATAGTAATTTTGCTTATTTCACCAATTGTTTCATCCAACCAGTCATGACTATCTATATTACAACCTCCACAATAGCTTTGTGTTACTTAATGATTTCTCTTGCAGATCATCCAGACAATCATGTTTTCCAGCTAAGAGAAATATTCTGTTAACCATCCATTTCCTTATTTAGAAACTTGAAACAAATACTTTACTTGCAAGGCTCATTGCAGTGAACTGTATGTTGAACGAATAAGTCCCTTTAGGAGTTTTTGCATCTTTACTCGCATACATAGATCTTGCGTAACTTTTAACAGGCATTTTTCCTATCTACAACAAAATGGACTCAGCTAGTATAAATGCCAAATAATATGTTTTTGTATTATATTTGATTGATAAACTTACAAAAAAAAGAGAATCCTCCCTTTTGGATGTACACAATTTTTCTAAACACTGCTTTTGATGCTATGAAAAGAGTTGGGTGTCCAGTCATTGACTCTGTCTCAATCTCAAGAATCCCAAGGATTTGTAGCAAAATCGAATCATTTGTCATTAGTATTGGAATCTCGTGTAAATGGATGGGACAAACGAATGTTTGCCGAAGAAATTAATCCTGATTTCGTTTGTATTCTGTTGAGTACGTGTCATACATTTTCTTTACGTGTGCCAATAAAGCAGACGTACTGAGAACATAACTGATCCTAAAAAAATGAACGAAAAAAAGGTGTAATGGCGTATGCCGTCAAGCAGTGGAAGTAAACTGCGATAGCGCGCATATATTTTGTGAGGATTGCATAAAGGATTATTTGGTAACCCGTCCAAATTGCTGTCCTCAATGCAATGCAGCAAAAGTGACAGGACAGACGACTGGGACAGCCAACAAAGAGAAGTCTGTGTGTGACACTGGCCAATTCAGCTTGAACAAGGTAAACAACAGAAACGAAGCGCTGAGCAGCGTGGACGGGAAAACAACGAAATCGACAGCTGCATCTCTTCAAACCAATCAAAACTCTTACATTCGGAAAAAGGTAGCCAGTTTGCAGGTGATATGTCCACATTCAATTGCTTATCGAAACAAAATGAATCAAGAAAACGAAAAAGACAAGAAGGAGCTGGGAACAGAAAAAGAGACAACAAAGAAGAATAAAGATGGAGATAAAGAAGACTGCACGTGGCAGGGACGCTTAAGTGAGTTGGAAGAACACTTGAAAGAAACATGCAAATATCGATCCCTCAAATGCCCTTTCAATGGAAGTGGTTGTTGTTTTGAACAAGCCCAAAGCCAAGTCAATGTACATCTCGCCCAAGAGCATGTGTATCATTTGAATCTCTTGTTTAGTGAGCTCAAAACTTTGAAAGAGCAAATGAAGATTCAAAATGATCAAGTGAGTGTAATGTGTGTCTGCGCCTGTGTGTACAAATCACATATCAATACATACACAAATAACCAAGATTCAATCACTTGAAGTTGAAAATAGCGATTTACGAACTATTGTTGAAATGTTGGCCGAAGATAAATCCAATTCTTTCAATTGGATGTCCAATGATAATGGTAATATTTTTTGGATTTGTACATAAGCGAGCAAGTGATTAAAAAAACATACAATAAAAATCCATTGAACAATAAAATAAAAAAAAAAAAAGACAATAATGAAAAAATTGATGACGATGCAAAACATGAAATGGACATTGGATTGGGTTTCGCCGGACTAAATTCAAGAGCTCGTGAGAATACAAGAAAAAATAGACATCGAAATGCCGTGGATAAAAAACAATTATCATTACCACATACCGGTCAATCTAAGAAACACTTGACCAAGAGCACATTCGATTGGGAATTCGATTCCGGTGGCCACTCGACGACCAGCAACAAAATTGATAACAAATGTGGTAGCGACAACTGGCATAGCTGCAATGACTCTAGTTTGTCACAAAATGCTCCATTCTTTCAAAATTCATCCAGTTCGAGATGGGATTTCTCTTTCTAGTTTTGTATTTTCCCATCTCTTTTAGGAACATAGCAAAAAAAGTACAAAAATGTGTGCATGCATTCGGAGAGTTTAGCAACGACGATGAGGCTGCACAAATGCCATGGTATGAAAAATTTCAAATGAATGACGAGGCACCGTTGGGAGAACAATTGCAGTTACGCAATTGAACCAATAGGGAACGAAGCAAACCCACAAACACACGTTTGTTTGTTACTGTTATTGTTAATACCTTAAAAAAAAAAGTTCATTTGAGTGTTTGAAATATTGGGATGAGACCAACC
This sequence comes from Reticulomyxa filosa, assembly GCA_000512085.1. Taxonomy (NCBI): domain Eukaryota; phylum Foraminifera; family Reticulomyxidae; genus Reticulomyxa; species Reticulomyxa filosa. The sequence continues at coordinate 3,715 of ASPP01001231.1, forward strand.
AAGTTTGGGTCAAGGGTTGTGGCGAGGGCAAAATCGGATGGGCCAAAAATGAAGAGTCGACGGATTTAAAAGTGATTGTTAAAGATAAAGCATCCAACGAAGTCAAAATGTCTTTGAAAGAGATTGAACAAGTCGAACGCAAAAAAATGAACGTTCAATATGTTGCCACAAATGACCATTACTCTTTCAACATTTCCAAACCCCTCAAATTTCTTGTTCAATTTCGAAATATTGACGGTATGCATTTTTCATTTATTGCTTACCATTTGGGATCATTCAATATATGCATTTCTCTAACCCTCCTCATACAAATCTTTGTTAAAATGCAAAAATAAATAATATTTTAGCTGCTGACCTGTTCGAAAGAGATTTAATTATGCTTGGAATGCAATAATCTTTTCTTTTGTCCACTGCTCAATATCGAGTAAAAATGTGTTTGGAAGAAAAATACAAATGTATTGTGACAATTTATTTTCCGTTTTACTATGTTTGCACGGAGTTTGTTCCATCTCTGCCTATCCGGACATTTTATTGACAGAGTCTGCTTGTGCTTTGTTCATACCCGTGCGGAAAATTAATAATCGAATTGATTGTTATAGAGTATTAAAAAGCCTATTTTGTGACACTTTGACAACATACTAAGCAGTCATATTTTCACAAAATGTTATTATTTTTGCATTACAAGCAACAAGCTTTTAAATTACATTAAAACAATAACATTTTGTTTCTGATCTTTATCATTTCTCCTTCCAACGAAAAAAAGAAGTACAGTTTGGGGAAGATGTGAACTTTTTGTTCAGTTCCGAACATATATCAGAAGGAAAGGGAAAAATGTCACAAGATAACAAACAGGCTGTGATAAAAATCGCAGATATGTCAACAGAAATGCAAGTCGATGCAGTTGCTTTTGCTACCGCAGTTACGGCACAAGTTTTTTTCAAAACAGTCATGTAAATGCCAGTGACAAAAGAAAAAATAGAGAGTTTTGTTGTTCCAAAGACGTTTGTTTGAAAAGGCTTTGGAAAAATTTACGATTGAGAAAGACGCTGCAGCACACATTAAAAAAGAATTTGACAAAAAACACGGACCGACATGGCATTGTATTGTTGGAAGAAACTTTGGGAGTTATGTGACCCATGAAACCAAACATTTCATTTATTTCTATATTGGCCAGGTCGCCATCTTATTATTTAAGTCAGGGTAGCAGCTTTTTTTTGTGCGAGTTTGTTTTCACTCATTGTCAGACAAAAAATTGAATTTGTTGCCATATTTAACTGCAACATAAACACACAACTGCATTTTTTCCCTTTTTTTTGTTTTGTAGATGTTAGCGTGTAAAACAAATATAATATTGCAAAAATACAAGTATTTATCAAAAGTGTGTTGGTCTTTTGCGTTTTTTCCCATAACTTGTTGTGATGCACGTTGGTCGAAGGTATCAACCTGCAAATTTTTCACAAATGGGAAATTTGAGACGAGTTGTCTTCTTGTTCTAAACTCAACGAAAAGTAACGAACATTCAGCAAATTTATCGCCAATGGTGGCGTGTAACAGTGTACAGAAGTAGGGATATAACATTACGTTATTAAATTTATTCAGAAAGTTTGGCACTTTACACCAGACAAAGATGAATCAACTCATTTTTGATTTCTCCACATTTCAGATTTTGATTATAGTCTTTTTAAATTGAAAGACGAAACTAACAATTGAAAAAATTTCAATTTTTAATTCGATGTGTAATGAACAACCAATGAGAAAAAAGCCAGCGCAAAAAAACCAAAAAAATACACACGATGTACATCGCAAGAAAACAACTTTTTGTGCAGAAAAACATTGTTTTTTCGAAATTATTTGCAAATTTTTGTGCCTTTACAAGTAAAAGGGAAAAAATGTCCATAAACCTCTAAAACGAAAACTTGAAGAAAGGAAAATATTAAAAATTGTTTTTTGTGCACCTCAAAAAAAAAAACAAAGGCTATCAAGACAAATTTGAGCATCTTTGCTGATCCTCCTGCAAAGGCTTAATTTAGCTGAAAAAATTTGAAGGTTATCTCGTTTCAAAGTCATCTTGACCATTTGGTTTTGGTGGTTCTGTGTTTTCATGTTGATGCTCTTGATTTTGTTCATGTTCATTGTCTTTGTCGTGGGGAGGCTTGTCTAGATTTAATCCATCAGCCATTAGCTCAGAGTCAAGAGAATCAGCAAATTTGATGGTGTTGTTGGTATAATTGTTGGTGTGATCAAGAAAAGAGTTGGATCCAAAAGTGATTTGTCTCTTATTTTCTGGAACTATGACAGTATTTGAAGAATGTAAAACTTTGTCCGCTGATTGGTTCGTTTCTTCAGCTGGATTTGATGTGACTCTATCTTTTTTTGGATTAGAAATATGTGATTTATCCAAACGTCGATCTAATCCGGTACTGTGATTTGTCCCACTACTTTTGCCATCGTCTAAAAGAAACAAAGGCGCACTACCCAATGATAGTTCATCTTTTGGTTGCCCTTCGTACTCAGAAGCACGACGTCCATCAACACTGTTTGTTTCATCGAATAAAGAAAAACAACAAGATATGCTCGAAGTCTGCCTTTTTGAAGAGACAGATGAATGGAAACAAGATCAACTTGCGTGAAGCTACGTCTGATTCACCAAAGGAAAGAGTTTCCATTTGCTTGAGAGAAGGGATATCACGAATGTCGGCCATAACATGAGAGTACTTCTGAATTTGGCTACTTGTAATAGACTCCCGGTTCTCTCGCCCAGGATATTGCAACGATTCTTCTTCGTTAACTGCCTCTACCGATTCTTGACTGCCGGTGCTCGTATCGTGAGTGGAAGTCAGCCCGGCGTGCCTTACTTGAGTTTTTTCATATCCGAAAATTGATTTCACCGGGATTTGCAAAGCCAAACCTTGGAGAGGTGTTTTATTGGTTGTGGATGCATTGACACCAGTTCTGGTATCGTGTATTGAAACAGAATCGTTTTGAGAAGGTTGACGTCCTCCGGACGCAAGAGTGTTCAATCGAAAGTGATTTGGATCCGAATCGGATTTGGCATCATAGTGTTCATCTTCTGTATCTTTTACTTCGCTGATAGTGGTGTTTGATTTTGTTGTAATATGGTCTTCGATGCTGCTAAGATTTGCATCGTTGTCATCGTCCCGCTTAATGTGCATGTCCTCGTCCATTGATTCACTCTTTGGAATTAACTGTTGGTTATATAGTTCATCGTTGTCTGCAATTCGATTGCTATATAGCGTAGGAAGAGAGAGTTTGCCATAAGTGATTCGTTTGGACGCGCCAATATCATTTGGTTTGGATTTTTCATCGTTCCAATTATTTGCAGTACCAGTGTCATTCTTCGCTTCAGTGATGTCCTGAGAAGCAACTTTGTTTTCATTCGGCGTTTGAAGCGTTGAAAGGGCAATTTCAACACTGAAAGGAGAATTGATAGAAGAGTTCAATTTTGACATGCCAGAGGCCGTGGAAGGGCTGTCGCTGTCGTGTCTCTGCTCTTTACGTTTGGCAACGGCTTCACTCTCGTGCTGGTCTGAAGTCGTACTCGCAATAATAATGCTTGTCAAATTCGTTGGATGTGTGGTTCGATCTTTCAAGGGGATGACTGGTTTGAGGCTATCGTGATTATTGGATGTCATTTGAGATGCTCGAGATGCCTTTAGATATTCAAGTTTGCGATGTCGATATTCCTCAATGATCGCCAAATTGTGTTTGGCCGCTTTGTTATTTTGCAAAATCACTTGGAATTCCTTTTTCGCAATGAAAGAACATAAAAGACGCTCGAATGGACGACACACGAATTTGTATGCCCTATTGAAGGATGGGACTTGGAATAAGAAAAGAATGCAAATGGCACTGACCAACAAATCGATCGGAATGTATAAGAGCAGTACCATGTCTGCAAATGCGCCACCCAATAGAATAAATGTCACTACTACGTTTAATGATACAAGTCTGTTTTTATTTAGATCATCTATTTTTTTCCATTACATAAAAGGGGATACATTATAAAAAAAATTAACAATGACACTTTTCGCATGACTTTGATGATATCATGGGCATGTCTTGAATCACTACCCACTCGCGTGGCACCAGAGGTGACTTTTCCACGTCCGGCATTGACGCCCATGAGTGTGACCAATTTGTCTCGTGATTTTTTGCCTTTATTTAATTGCGTTACTTTCTTTTGTCGTTCGTCGTCTTCTTCTTCTTCTATGTCATCCGCATCACGGGCAGTATTTTTCTTCTTTTTTTCTTCTTGAATTGCCGTATCTGCAAACATAACAAAAATTACCGTTGTTATGTCTATGAATCGTTTATTTACTAATTAAAAAAATATGTTATATTTTTTTTTAAAAAAAAAACCAGCTGCTGTTTTAATAATATTCGCGTCAGTGCTCGCTCGTTGTTGGGCTGTGATATCAAGTGACACTCTTGACAAAGATAGGGCCACAGAAATATGCGGTTCATGCACATTCTTTGGATCAAGTGACATGTTTTTGTTGTCACTATTATGATCGTTGTTGTGGTTCAGCACATTTGGATGTAGCGTCTTGGACCCAATCGCAGGTTGTACCATTTGAACATTGGACGGAGATGTTTTTATATTGTCCGCGCCGCTAGGTCTCGGTGTTATATCGACGAATTTGGCAGTGCGAGACAGGCTGCTACGAGTAGAACCACAAGCCTGCGGGTCTGGTTTCTCATGGATCTCGTCTTCTTCCAATTCGCCTTCAGATTTAGGCGCCTCTTCGATTGGTGGAGGAGATGTGCCACGCATTGCCTCCGACGGACGTGTTTGGGTCCAGTCGTCAACTTCAAGAAATTTGACGTTATCTAGTTGCATCCAAGGATTGTGTACATTTTTTTTTTAAATTCAAAGTCAAACTTTTTTTTGTTTCCGAAAAAAAATTGATCATTTAAATGTTAAAAAGAGTGCGCCATGTGTCATTCACCATAACTACTCAGACTAGCTTTGGTAACGTGTTGGACTGGGGCAGTATGCGTTTCTGTCCATGTGACCGATGGTTGAGAATCAAAGGGGCCTGTTGACATCGAAATTGTGTCATTGTCTGAAATAAATCCTTTCAGTTTCCGAACAAACAGACACAAGGAACCGACGCTGATAATCGCGTCTGCGAATAAACAGTAGATGATTGGCCAATGCTTGGTGATGCGTAGTGATACAGCTGCATCACTGAAATAACACGCACAAATCCCCGATTCAGCCGCGTCATCATCGATTCCAATGGTCGGCTTCATCAACTTGGCATACCAATACCACAACAACAGCATACAAGACACCACTACGAAACACACGACCAATTGTAAGATGGCAGAGGACGCATACGAGTAACCTTAGCATTTCAAATGCAAACAAAGCAAAAAATATACAGTATATAATACGTGTGGATGTGTATATGATTACATGTTTAGACACGAGCCCAACATACGTATAAATAGAAACATTTCCATCAATTTGTGCAACCAAACTCAAGACTTTGTAGAAAATTCAAAACGTATTTTATTTGGTTTTTTCTCACAACCTGCATATGTGCCTTGCAAAATAATCCGTAATCGTCCAATAAATAAAAGATATGAAAACAGTTTTTGAGTTAGGTACAATACTAATCCCAGCTGCATTGTCACACGACAAAAATTGGTGGTGAAATATGAACGTGGAAAAACCAAATTTGTCCAGCCAAAGCAAATAACCAGACAGATCATTATTTGGACACACAACACTGTTGTCGAATATGTCAGTGATACTTTGTCTGGTTTACTTCGGTCAATTGTCTCTTTTGAAAAAGAAAAATTCAAGAAGATCAACAACAAAGCCAAAATCAAGATGCAACAGAGCAGCGAAATCACCACTCCTGTCAAAATTGCTTCATTGGGCCATATATTCTCAACTAGTACGCCCATTCTGATTTTTAAGTTTTTTATTGCTCTTTCTTTTTCTAGAGACCTTTCGGAACGAGTTTCAAAGTAACACTTTTTTAGAGACGATATCTTTTTCAATTTTGTATATTCTTTCAAAAGGTTCATTCCTTAGACAAAAATTTACATATTTTATCTAATATTTTTGTAGTTCATTGATTTCAAATACTATATGAGAAACCAAAGGACTCCTTAAGATTCACGCAACAACAGTTTCCATTAATTGTTTAAAAGAAAGGTAGCGGCATATATTATTCAAAAATAGGCTACAAGTGAAAAAATGCAAAAACGATTAACAGATAATTACAAGCATATATTGAATTAAAGCATATCTCTATAATGAAACAACTTTTTATAAAACTTTTAAGCAAAAATTTTTTAATATCAACCGGTTATTTATCATATTGATTTACCTTTCGTACAGTATGTTGCAAAGAAAACTGAACGCATAAAACATATCTT
>ASPP01001239.1:0-10798 GCA_000512085.1 Reticulomyxa filosa
TTTTTTTTTTTTAAACAAATACCAGAATTTCCAAATAACTCCTTCAGAGTATCCGATTTCATTCCATATTTCAATTTCCTATTGAATCCTTTAGAACTACAATAGGCACCATCACAAGTTTGAGAATTTGCTTGCTGCATCTTATTTTGAATAGCAGACAAAAGTTTTAAAGCTCCTGTTTGCCTCTTTTTAGTTGCAAAATACGAACTTAGAAAAGCAGAACTTTTTTTATGAGCCTGTGTTGAGTATAGCATTTCTCGATTACGTCTGCAAAGAATATATTCAACCTCACTAATGAGTGAGGGTACTGTACTGTATCTTTATTGGCCGGTTAGCCTTGCCAACGGCTTTCTTGTTAGCACCTCTCCCGATAAAAGATTGTTACAGCGCTTGCCTCAAAACTTAGAAAGTTTATGCCGACGAAAGCCCAAAAATAAATTGCAACAAGTACGTTGTCATATTGTAATAAAAGTGCTTAAAGCAACACGCTACTCACAATATTACAAAATCCAATAACTATAAAAAATCTTTATCTTTATATCACTATAAAAAAAATTTTTCACTAGTTGAAATTTCTTCGGATTTTGTATTGCGATTTCTGGTCAGTTTGAAAATTTTCTACTTTCAGGATCTTTCTATATTTTTCGAAATATCTAGTTTGTATTGCTTTGCTTTCTAGATCTTGCTAATCTTTCACGATGATCGTCGATGATGATTTTTTTTTGCTTCTTTTTCTTGCTAGCTTTTCTTGGTACTTCAAAATTCTTCCCGAAGTTTTTGAAAGATTAACATTTGAAATTTTGCCACAAGAACGTTCAAGATGTATACGATCAATTCTGGAGTGAAACAGGAAGAGCAGGCATACTAGAGATTTGTAAATTAATCCAATCAATTCCAAGTTTTATGTTATGAATCGTGTTGGATTGAAATCAATTGTCCTGCTTGCAAAAAACAATTGTTTATTATAATGGGCAAGATCAAGATGAAAAACCAGTCCCAGTTTTAACATTTAATCTGTGATCATTTGAAGAAGAAGTTGCTGTCACAATGAATATTTTAGAATATATTGTCATTTGTCTGCCTGGTTGGATACCACTTGTGGAGAATAGCCTTTACACAGACAAATTGAAAACATTCAGAAGAGGTCAAACTGTTGAATTACAAGATATAAGCAAGAAGCAGCAACACTTAAAAGAAAACTTCGTCAAGAAAAACAAAAATACATAATCAAAAGTATTGAATCGTTGAAAGAAGCAAATACGAGGCAGTTTTTCACCAGTTCAAGCAAATGAATTCAACAAGATCACTGTTATTCCATCAATAATATCTACTAGCTCCAATGATGTGGCCAAAACAGATTCTGAAAAAGCCGTACTATTAGTTGTTTAAACATCTCATCAACCACCAAATTATTCAGAAGAAATTTTATATCATTGTGAACTAGTTGCATCAGATAATGAAACGAATAATTATCATTTATTTGATATAACTGAAGAAAAAATTATTGAAGCATTTATATTAAATCTCACAAGTACATACAATATTTACGATCAAATACTTAAGCGTATTGGACAATCAATAGTCGAATCTTGGTATTCCTATTCAATTGGAGTTTAAGATCCAATAAAAATAACAAATGTTCTTAAATGAATTTCCTGCAAAATTTCAAATATTGATCTACCAAATTAGCTTCAAATCTTAAAAGCTTGAAGAATCTTGACTTTTCTAACTGAATCCATTAAAAAAAAATATTTTTGCAGTAAATTGAAAATGATAATGAAATTGACTATATATTTTTTTAAAATAGTAATACGCTCAGTACCACTTTCATGTAATCACTATGCAAACATATCACTTACAACTGATTCAAAACAATATTTTCAATATATATTCTGTGATTCTGCTGCTATATTCAATTTGTGTAAATATATATTCTGATATCATATGCGAACATAACTGAATCAACAATATCATTTATATACAACATGAATAACATCTTATGCAATAGTCATTTTGTTACACTAATTTTAAATTCTTTTACTAAATTAATTCCATTTAATATACTTGACCAATTCGATCTTTGATTAAGCTATATAACCACCAATACATTTTTCATTTAAGTCTATAAATAATAATATTTAACATTTAATTATAAACAATATTATTTTATGTCATATGTATAATTTTCCTTGTGTTTGATTTAATAATTATTTATTAATTAACTATTATATCAATATGTTTGTTGTTCTTTATAATTTGTAAATACTATGTATTAGTGCTTTCTATATTTACGATTGTTTCTTTTAATATAAGTTAGTCAACATTAATTATATAATATCGTATTTCTTATATTATTTAACATAAATATAATAATAATTATATTTATTTAATATTAAATATTGTTCTAATACAAAATTTTTTCATAAACTACAACTTGAAAATATAATTTACATATATATAAATAACTTAGTTTTCAATTTAGCTATTTTCAATTTGTAAACTTTATAATAAACAGTAATTATCTTTTAATAATTTCGTTATTGCATCTTGTACCCAATTGACAATAATTCGTTATCTTGTCTTATTACCGTTTAAAAAATATAATATTACAAGTTCTTCGAAAAACTTGATATATATCTATCTTGATATAGTAAAAGGACTTTTACTCTTCAAAACAAAATTAAAATATCGTTACTGAGTTAGTTGATAATTAATTGCCATTGTCTTAATAATTGACTTATTATTGATATTTTACAAGTTAGCACGCTTATGATATTGTAAGTGTATTAAATAGATGCACGCATGACTTGTTGAATATTATCATTTTTTGCTTTTTCAAAATATTGTTGTCGTTTATTTGCTTCGTCCTATTAAATTTTGTGGAATTGTAACTGTTTAACATTTTTGAAAGAAGAAAAAAACTTACCAATCGAGTTCGGATCTGTTTGTCTCTATTCATAAGTTCAATCATTAAATTTGTCTTCGCTTCAAACATTGTTTGATTATTCATTCCTTCTTTTGACAATTCATTATCATGGCTTTCTAATGTGTGTTTAATCTTTTCTTGAGTGACATCGAATATCTTCATTTCTTGTTCAATATTTTCGACATCTCTCATTGCGCGGTTCCATTCTCGTTCAAAAATATATTGTTTAGAAAGTAACTGTCCAATGTGTGGACCTATTTTCCGCTTGATATTTTTATAATTGTCCTTATTTTCATTTACTATTACTTCAATTTCAATATCGTTTTCATGTTTCAAAGGAATAATTGTTTCCTTAGGATTGCTTACTGTTAATATCGACCCATCTAGTAATGATTTAAATGATTCTAGCTCTGGGCCACTTCTGATAGTTATTGACGATTCAGGATTTAGTTGAAAGAAGTCATTTAAAATTGGCTTTATTCGTATGTTTGTTATTGTTTTTGGTTTGTTACAAAATAATCATTTTATTTTTTTTGCTATGTGGTAACTTAACGGGATTGCGTTGAACGAGAAGCCCGTCGTTGTAAAGAGATTGAACAACAGAAAAATCTCCTCCGAAAACCACTTGAGATACTTCTTGCGCCGTGGACTCGACAGTGCGGCTAAAGAAATCGAAGTTTAGCCATTGCAATGCTGTTTTTATCGGTTCAGTGGACAAGCCTGAATGTTTATCGTTGTTTTTGCACTGCAAATATTGATCCGTCATTTGTTGTTGTAATGATTGCCAAAAGTCAGCTCGTGCCCAATCGGATATAACACTTTTACTTTGTCTGTTTCTATACCATTCCACACGTCTGGATTTGATGTCGGACCATCCTTTGTCAAAATTGAATGTATCCTTGTCTGTTTGTTTATATTGTGAACGTGATGCATAATGTGAATACATAATTGAAAAAATATATTCAAACCTTGTAGATACAGTTGCGTCAGTTGTTGAAAACAGCTGTTAATGTCTTGCATATTTGTTCGACAAAACTGAATAATATTGTACATTTGATCACTTGTAAGCTTGAACGCACCTTGGTGCTGTTGATTAAATGTATCGACACAGTGCTTCAAATAGTCATTGCTCTCTATCTGTGAAGACAACTGACCGATCCACAGGAAATTGGTCGCGGTCTTCATTGGACGAGGGCCTTCTGTCGTTAGTGCCAATATACAATGACTCAGTTGATACTTGTAAGTCATATCGTTCACCAATTCCAACATAGGCGCGTTTTCCAAGTTGTCAAGATTGTCTAGTACCACGATTGGCATTTCTCCTGTTTTTGTTACAGCCATTCTGTTGTTGTTTTGGCTTGCCAAAATACAACACTGTTTGTTTTGTAAAGAGATCAAATACTTGACTGTGATGTCATTTCACATTCTAGTATCCTCATTTGGTCGATCCAATGATTGTACAGCCATTGCTCGTAGGTCAATCCGTTTTGTCCAATCCATTCATGTATTCGTCGTCGATACGTGGTCAGCCATTCTGGTAGTTTCATCGTGTCTTCCATTTGTTTTGCCAAGCTTTTCTTTTGTTATGTTTGTTATTTGTTTTGTTTTTTGCCAAAGGCCTTTGGGAAAAGCAAAGACATACTTGAGATGCCAAATCAAAACGAAAACAAGGTAATTGAAGTTTGTGCAAAGCATAAACAATGGAATGCGTTTTACCAAATCCAGAGGGAGACTCTACCAAAGTGATGGGACATTTGGAATTGTTTTTGTTCAGGACATTCACAAAAGCTTGGTCAAGGGTCTCACGTTTGAAATGATTCTGTTGTTCTTTCGCTTGCTTCAAGTTTTCCTTTTGTCTTTCGATATCCAATTGAAGGTTACGCCAGCTTTGATTGTACACTTGGCTTGAATATTTGTGCACGCCAAAAATACCAACCATGCACGATCCACAAATGGTTCCTATCTTGAGAAGGTTGTTTGATCTTGTTATTAGCATCAATGTGATGCAAAAAAAAAGCATGCAACATACTAGTACTCGCCCGGAAAGCATTGCTTCGTTCTTCTTCCTTCACAACGGGAAACAAGAAAAAATTTTTGACGGAACGAAAGAATAGTCGATACAGTAGTGACAAAATTAATAAATCTTATCAACACTAAACAAGATTTTCAAGTAAAAGAAATGTAAATGAATAGCTCATTTAAGAACACAAGCCAATGGCTTAAATAAAACAATCAAAGTTTGACAATCTTGGCAATGAAAAAGCCACTTGTATTAGACGTAACAGGGTCAAATCGCAAACACCTTTTGAGCAAGTCATTGCGATTGATGACATGACCTGGTTTGAATAGGCCTTTTCCATCTACTGTGGAGAACAGTGGATGTGCTGTCAAATCTTCAATTCTCATTTCTGATTTATGTCTATGATACAACCAATCGATTACAAACTCATTTTGCAATAAATCAAAAGAACAAGTGCAATAGACTAGGTTCCCATTGCTTTTCAAATTTTGAAAGCCCGTTTCAATCAACTGACATTGTAATTGAAACGTATCATTTCTCTTTTTATCGTTCAAACATTCATTGAAAAATAAAGTCCATTTCCATTTTTTTTTTTGTAATATTTTTTGTGAACATTACGAATCGAGCCATCACTGGTGCACTCGCTATCGACAATGACTTTGTCGTATCTATTTGTGTTTTGTGTCTTTGTCTTTGTTGTCTTTGGGCAATCCTTTGCGGACTGCAGCGTTCCGACCACCTTTCTTCTTTTGTTTGGTGGATAGGGGATTTTATCATCTTCAATTGTGTCCTTTTTTGACGTGGGGTCCAATGACAATTCGATTTCGAACATAGATTTGGTTTCATCCTTGGTCTGAGGTGGCTGCCTATCAAATTGGGTCCCATCCATGCACATCAAACGAATAAGGAAATTGCTTGCTACTTTATTTTTATTATCGGAGTCGTGGCAAGTGCTTTCGATTACATGTTTGCGATACTTTATTAGCAAAGATTGGCACAGTTGAATGCGATTTGCATCGATGTCGACACCAGTGATCGTCCCTTTGCATTTCATCAATTGAGACAAGTACAACAGCTTATTCCCAGGGGCACAGCATAAATCTAACACATGGTCCCATGGCTGGACATCCAACAACTGACAAGCAATTCCGCTCGTTATATCCATTCCCAATATTTTTTGTTGCTTGTAACACGACAATTGGCACACATTCAAAATATTTGGAGATATTGACAAAAAGTCTTTCAGAATTTCACTATGCTTTATTTTTATCTCACCACCTTCAATTGATGATTGTGCGCGCCCATCATTTTTCTTCTTGTTTGAGAGCAAGCTCTCCTGGAGTTCCTTTGATATTTCTTCTACCGAGACAGGATTGTAAGGGTTCACACGAACGTAGCGAGGTAACTTGAAAAAATGAAAATAAACGTCTGGATTAACATGGTTTTCTCTCAGAAACAATTCAAGTGAATTAGGATTTTTTTGCTTAGTTTTTATTTTTTCCATAACTTGGAAGACGAACAAAACTGAGTTTTGTGAAACAAGTCCTGTCCCTGTGTTAGCACTGGGCAGAATCGTATATTTTTTGATGCAAATGGAAATGTTATATTCTAAAAACAGTTGAGTCCATTATTTATTACAATGTAGCTGGAAATTTTCAAGACCATAACTCTTGAAGTGAAAAACAAATCTGATTTAGTGTTTCTTTTTAAAGGCAATATTTGACTGCGAGAATGATCACGATGAAAAAGATTGAGTGCAAAATGTAAAATCTTTATCGCTTTGTTTTATTTTAAGTACAACATTTTTTTCCTTTCCAATGTTATTAACTAAATGCATTTATCTTATTTTGTTTATTTATTTATTGCTTATACTTGATAATTGGAACATGCATTATCTAATACAGAATAGTTTCTGTTTTTGTGCTAATCAATAGCCAGATACTTATTTGACTTGTATACACTTAAATATAATATTTGCGTAATTTGATACATTCAATGTCTTCCAATAATGACAATCATAAACTTCTTTATTATTGTAATCTAGACTATGAACATGACACTAAATATTATTATTAATTCCAAATTTCCTTCATTTAGTTTATACTGTTCTGCTTCGCAATTGATACTCAATTGAAGAGTTTAATGAATAGATTTAACTTTTGCTTCAAACACGATTCTTTTGTTTGTTTGTAGAGATAAAATTGTGTTCAAAAATACAATGCCAATCATTTCACAAATAGATAATGATCCAACTCAAAATGCATCTCACAGTCGAGATAGCAAAATAATATTGCTTGAAATGAAAAATCTCAAGCCATGAAAAAAAAATGAAAACAATTCCTCACAGATGTGTGGCAAAAGTAAGTTTGTCAAAGTGAAATATTCGAAATCATACAAAACAAAGAGATGATAAAGCATGAGAGCTAAATCAAGTCAATTTGCCGTTCTTTCAGTAAACCTAATACTTTAGTGGAGAGGTTTAGGCGCAGGGCCATTTCGGAAGGAGTCTCTCGAAGCTAGGAAGTGCAGACAGTACGTTTCTTGTGTAGCCGAACAAAAAAAAAGAAATTAAAAGCGTAAATACCTTGGCACTGTTGGAGGATTGGAGTAAATCGTTCCATACGGATATGGGCATGAATTTGCGTAAGCAATTGAGCCTAGATACATCATTTCCCTTTTTATTTGCAACAGCCAAATGAATAATATTGCATCCTGGCATATTGCTGTGATTGGTGGTAATCAGCCTCCAAAATGCATGGTTGTCTTTTTCGGAAGATTGTGGGATCAAAATGGAAACCATTTCATCGTTGATTTCAGACGATAAATAGAATGCAGACATTAATGGAACATGTCCGTACTATTCAAACAATCAACATCGATTTCTAGGGATAGAAATGTAGGAAGGCCAATGATAATGTCAACAATACCTTGTCCCGGACATCGAGTAACTTTTCCCACGATTCCTCGGGCATGTAACTTTTGAGTATTTGAAGACGGCTTAAAGCGTCGGGATGGTGATTTTCGACTGTCAAGTGAATGATTGTGGATCCGTCCTATTCGCATTGGAGACAAAACAATTTAGAAATAAGGCTTGTGATTTATGTTGGGTGTTTGTTTTTTTTTTCCTCTAACTGATTTATTGTTGGTCGTCTTCTCCCAAAAATCGGTATTGAAAGCATAGTCTTCGGGAATTAAATACAGCATGATTTCATCGGTAATCCTTGCTTGTTTGTACGCGGTGTGTAACAACGGTGTGTAGCCTTGCTATTGTATATTTTACATTGCACATATATGTACTGTGTGCGATGAGACGTGTATGGACATGATACAACAATACAATCTATTAACATATGTTTCTTGAGTGGATATGAATTCCTGCCATTTGATCTCGCTGATTTTGCTCTTCAGCAGTTCGAGTAAAGACACGAGCAGGACTTTTTGGTTGCGGACTGCAAATTCGAGAAGTGAGGCTTCATCCTTTTTTAAGTTTAAAAAAAAGTATAAATATAAATATAAATATAAATATAAATATAAATATAAATATAAATATAAATATAAATATAAATATATAAAAAAGAATTGAATTGTTATTCGAGTATTAATAAAAGAAATACTTCTTCAGTGTGACTCCAAAACGATTCATCGGCGTCAAAAGGATAAAAAGTTCAATGGCTTTCATAGAAGTTTGTTTCCAAAGCGCGTAGGTCAAAGCGCAGTTGTCTTCGACATTTCTTTCGAGCAGTTGTTGCTGGACGATATCTTGGGGGATCAAGACTTGCAGCAGCTCTTGAGCGCACTGATACTCCATGGCGGCGCTGTAGGCGATGTTGGTGACAAAATTGCTTTCGCTGTCGTCTTTAATGACTTTGACGTAATCGGACTTTGCAAACTCCAAAGGATAACGCAGCATCAATGGACATAAATGTCGACTATTGAAGCAGGCGAGTTTGAGTTGGAAGTCGAAATGATTGAAGAGCAGTTGTTCGTAGGATCCTTGTCGAAAGGACTGTTGTCGAATAATTTCATAGAACTTTTGCTCTTTGATCTTCCAATCGTACATTTCCTTCCACAGGAACTCGACTTCGCAAATGATACTCTGCATCCACTCCAGATCGGTGTAGATGACATTGAATTTGATGTCCCTGTAGCCCTCGGGGATGGTGTATCTCTTCTGCGCAGATGTGCGTTTGTCATAGGCCTTGGCAGAGTCCTCGTCATTGACGAAGCTGTTCTTGACACGCATCAGTTCGAAGCGATCAGAGCTGTCCCGTAAAAAGTCTTTGAATTTGTGCAGACCGAGCAGATAGTCGTCGAGCGTGTCAAATGTGGCCGTGCAGCGCACCAAGTCCATCAAATGGGCGGACTTTGGGAAGCGCTCGTTGGCATACTCGCTTTGCACTTTTTGCTTGCAACTGTGATGACTCTTGATAGGCGCACGCGAGTATTTGCAGGTGCCGCCGCATTCACGAAAGAACTTGCGCATTTCGGATTGAAAGCCCTCGTCCATGTCGTGTGCACGTTGAATGAGTTCGGTCAGATAGATGTCAAAGTCCCATGCATACTTGGAGTTGTACGAGTTGCGACTGTAATTGGCGGCAGTGAAGTAGGACGAGTTGGAAGACAAAGAGTTGGGAAAGGAGGAGGAGGAGGAGGAAGAGGAGGAGAAGGAGGAAGAGAGGGAAGAAGACGCAGAGGAGGAAGAAGAGGCATAGGGAACTGAGAGATTGCCAGAGTTGTGAGTGTGAATGGACGGATCTCCATCGTAGCCCGTGCAAATGCTTCGATAATCCAATTCCTTTTCATCTTTAATCTTTGATTTCAATCCATATCGACACTTGTCTTGTCTCCAATTTTTTTTTTTATCTTTGCCCAAATACTCGGAATGAATCATTTCATTGCAATGAAAGTTGCAAATGTCTTCAAATACGAGCTCGTGTTCGATTATTTCCTTTTCCAGTCGTCTGCGCAATCCCTCTACCTCCTTCTTTGTCTGTTCTGTACACAGATCTACTACTTCACGCCATTTCAATCGTGACACTTTCCATTTTATCATGCTTTCAATCTTATTATTATTATTATTATTATTATTATTATTATTTCTGTAGTCATCATTATCATTATCATTATCATCTTCCTCTTCCTCCTCTTCCTCTTCCTCATCCTCCTCTTCCTCATCTTCTTCATCCTCCTTCGTCGTCTTTTCTTCACTCTTGGTCTCATTCGCCTGCCTATGGTCCACCGTGTCCAACCACACCACCATCTGTCTGTCGTTCAACACATGCTCTTGGATCCATTCCCAGTCACACGGATTGCTATTCAATGTTTCGATGTTCAATAGTTGTTTGCACTGACAAAACAACGCCTCCCACACAAATTGGGGTTTAAATAAATAACACAAGTTATATACGTCTTTGCTCAATAATTTGCGGTCTTTGATCATTTCCACTATCACATCACACAGCGTGTTCATCACCACTTCAAACTCATTCCCGTGACGTGTCTTCAAGTAGTGTAATAGCAATTCCATCTTTGATTTCTCTTGCGAGATTTGGATGCCATAGTCTCTCATTATTTTTTTGTTTTCGTCCAAATACTGAGTCGATATTAGCACTTGGATTGCCGCTTCGTTTTGCATTACAATCGCACGGTCCAATGCGCTTTGGATTTGATCGTCGCCGATTTCGTGTCGAATGTCCGATGTCAACAAATACCGTAGACATTGACAATTATTCGATGAAAAGGGATACACCAAATGTCCTAAAATGTCCATCTGTTTATTCAAATGTATCCATTGTTATTGCATATTACATATATATATATATATACATATACATATACATATACATATACAT
>ASPP01001240.1:0-20847 GCA_000512085.1 Reticulomyxa filosa
TTCACCATTTGGCAACGTTTTTGTTACAATTCATTTTCGGGGGGGCTAGTGTCGTCGGTTTTGCATCTTGCGTGTTGTGTGACTTTGAGAGGTGGAAGTGCTTTAAAGCTTACCGCGTATATTGACCTCAGTTGCTTTAAGTGTACCGTGGTGCAAATTCCTGGTAATTGAGATAGTACTCCTTTACTGGCAACAGGCGGCTTGTGTGAGATTGTATCGATCCTAGCTTAGCCTTAAGAGTGTTCGACACCTTCCGGGAAATTGGCAATCTCGAGGCAAATAACAGTCTTTTGTTTTTGGCAGAACTCCGATGGTTGTGTAACTTCTACTGAGCCTCGGGCAAAACCGAAACCCACTCGCTGATAACAAGTTGTGAAGGCGATCCGGAAGGTCGAGTCAAGGTGTCTTTACCTCAATCGGCTCTACTGCAAGCCATGATTGGACAAAATACCCAACATGGAATTGGTTCAAGCATCCGATCTAATGGTAAGGCAGATAAGTTAACTACACTTCCGAACATTTCTGCTAGTGAACTATCAAATGCCTGTATGCATGGTGGCATTGGAAATGCGTTGTAAATGGAACTGGATATGGTATTGATATGCCTAAAAAATTTTCTTTCAAAATCTCAAATAACTAATTTCAAAATTAACTTCAAAACTTGAAAGATGATTGAGTATCTTGACTTGTCCAACTTCAATTCCCTTCCAAAAACAACTTTTTAGCAATGATGATGAAGGGGTCTATTTTTTTTTTTGAGCCGAAATGTATCAATCAGATCTGTATCGCAGGCCAAATAAATCAACTCTGTTTCTGAATGCAGGGCCTAAAACCCTTTTTCACTTCCGAATGGAATAGACACTGGACCAACGAAGGAAATGAGAAGATGCCACATCGACATCTGAAGAGATTTTTGCGTGACTTAATCAATGCACAGTCATTCGAAAAGATTGCTCTGCACAAATTAGAAGTGCATGAAAGGAAAATCGTGCGTCGAATTATCACATGCAAAGTGGGGATTAAGTGAATACTTGTTCAAGATTAAAAAATTATATACTGCAGGTGGTGTGAAGAAGAAGGAACATGGATCAAATGCCCACATTATCAAAGACTTAGAAATGTATGGTATGCAGTAATCAAAGTATTGCTGCCGCACATCAACTTCAAGACATCGAACCTGAGAAGTTTAGTTGTCGATGAACTTTCAAAGTTCGTTGTTGCAACTGGAAGGAAAATTTAAATGTTTCATTTGTTTGAAACACTTTTTCACAATCTAAAATACAAATTTTGATTGACAATTTTTTAGTCAAATTTTTAATTTGTGATTCCGTTTTGTTTGACAAGTTGTAATCATTTTGTTTTCTCTTAATATTTGCACAATGACCTATTTTGGTCCGATACTGAACTTGCTTTTGTTTGCACTTTGGGTTATGACAAGTGCCAAAATCAGTGATAAGTGAAAGATGAAGCAATGAGTAATCTGACACCTTCACACCATCACTGTGCAAAAGTTTAAAAAAATCATCGTTAATTTGACTCCAAGCTTTTCTCTTGCTTTTCGAATCACTTCACACTTTACATAATCACTTGGATGTTGTCCACAATATAACACAAGTTTGTATTTACTTGGGTCATTCTTGTTTCTGCATTTTCTATTTCGTGATTAGCCAATCTTCGATACTTACACACTTTGCGTTTCTTTGGGCATTCACTATCAATATAGTTTAATCTGTAGCAGTCTCTGCATTGCTTGAAATGAGTTTTTGATCTTAATTTGTTTTTATCAAATGTTCCACTTTCACCATTGAATATCCAATATGAATATGCTGTCTTTCATTATCTTAATAATATCTTCAGTCTTGTATATAATCACTTTTAAAACTGTCATCTTATGTAGTTGTTTAACTTCTTGTATTTGATATACATAATCTGTCAATGTCTCCTTAATGTCATTGTCGCTTTCCACACAAAAAAAAAAAGCTTTATCAGTATCTTATATTGTCAATGAATTTGTATCCTTGTTAACTAATGCTGGAATAAATCATATTTTATTATTGTTTAATTTCTTTAATTATGTAAATATATTTCTTGTGTTTCGTTCATGTAGAAAATTGATAATGTTTACTATATGTTGATGTTTTTCTAGGTGTAGTTTCCTTCTAGCTCTTTTATTCATTATCAAATTCATTTTTGACTTTGTTTATGAAATATGTTCTTTGATTTTTGAAATTTCTTTCTTAATGACATAAACTATCACTTTAACATTTTATTTATATTGTTTTAATATCAATTGTCACTTCTCCAGTTTCAACAACACATTTTGTCCAAAATTCGACTGCTTTGTATAAATGATCTCGATCTCTTGATACAATTTGATCAATATATTTTATCCAATTATCAATATTCTTTTTTAATCTAAATCTAAATTGTTCACAATATCTTGACATATTTCAAATCAACATTTGCATCAACTTCTAGTTAATTGACTATAATAAGTATTTGATATTGATTTAATTTATGTCAATTCAAATTTAGCTATAATATTTAATTAAAATCAGATTTCTTATTCTATTAAATTGTTACAATACCACAATTGAATATACTATATGAATATCGTTGTCTTTAAATACTTAACAATATCTTTAGTATTGAATATAATCACTTTAACTATTATCATATTATTTAATCATTCAAATTTATATATTTGATATACTTAATCTTCTAATATCTACTTGATTTTACAATCTTTTTATCTAGTAATTGAATCATTAAATATATATTCATTTCATTATTAGTCAATGCTTCAAAGTTTTTCTTTTATTCAATATTGAATGTCTTATGATAAATATCAAATATTAGTTCATTACAATTATTTGTTTACTATCTTGATTTTCTTTTGTTACATAATTTTCATAAGATCACGAATATAATGATATCAATGCTTTCTAAGTGAATAATACAGTATTTACAAAAAACTATTTTGTATCTTTAAATAATATGTTAGTGTCTTTTTTCAAATACATATATCATTTTTAATGTTAACAAAAATTCATTTTAAAAAAATTTTCCAAAATTATGTTAATTATACAATATTGCCTAATATCAACTATGATATAAACGTAAAGTCAACAGTAGTGGTACAACAAATAATGGAGATAACAATAAAATGTAACCGAATACCCACAAACGAATGACAGCTTTACTAGCATTAGTAGAAATTTTGAGTTTTTGTTCAATGATAATGCAGGCCCATTGAATGAAAAAGTAAAGAATCATCAAAGATAATCCCGTTGTAATATAAACTGCACTGCTAAAATCTCGATTTGTATTGTCATTGAAAAAAGGAGCATCTTTGATAACCAAATACAATGGATAAAAGTGAAATAATGCAGAGCAAATAAAAGTGGCCAAAGCGGATATATGAAAGCTTGTTTTTTTACTGAATTGACAAGCCCGATCATTTGACGAGTTATGATTTCGACAACAAATGAAATCCTCAATGTTGTATTCAATCAACAAACGAGTTGAAATATTTGGTTTTTTTTGTCAATGCTTTGATCATCTGTTATCATATATTGTTGTAACTACATAAGAAAAAAGATGAAAATAAAGAAACAGATTGCCTGCGTCTTTTGACTTTCTCAGGTTGTTTTCTTTGTATATATGTGCACATGTAAACCAAACTAATGTGAGTACTCCGCCAATGATACAAAGAATTCATGGAGGGAATAAAAATAAACTGTTTCAATAAGGATTGGATGACAATATTGAACCTTTTTCCCCAAAATTCTTGGACAGACAATGACAAATAGGGTGACTGCATGGTGGAAGGTACGTCCAAGTGAAATGGAAGCAAGAGCATCCTATAAAAGCAATCGATGCAATACAATCCACAAATGAGATAGACCACGTGGACAGTCAGCATCCATATTAAGTAAATGTATTTTGCTGTCATCATTTGTGCATCGACAGTGTCACTATCTATCATATTATGCATATTATAACCATGTTGTGGTTGTTGCTGTTGCTGATAGTGGGGATAGGAAACACCACGATCAGTTGCAAAGGGAAAAAACGAAAATAAATTGCCTCCACGTTGATGATGTTCGACAAAATGCTGACAAAGAAAATTGCACCCGCATTTAATGTCGCATTGCGCAACAGTTCCAGAAACAGATAGTTACGATGTCGAGGATAAACGGTCCTTAAATCGTGAAAGAAATGCACAAACGCGACCCGTATCAAAGGCGCGTATTTACGAGACGAGAAGAACATATCACCGTCGGAAGGGCCTGCGATTGTGGCGTGAGGCCCGAATGAAGTGGAAGAAGAAGATTGAGAAAGAGGAAGAGAAGAAGGAGAAGGAAATTGGTTGGTCAGTGACGCCATTATGTCTTTGCTTCCACAAGTGCCTAGTAATTGATAGCGTCTCCGTTCATCACTATTCAGGTCGTCATCGTCATCATTGTTGTTGTGACCACTGTTGTCATCACTGTCATCATAACCATAGTTGTTCATATTGTTATTATTATTATCATTATTATTATTATTATTATTATTATTATTATTATTATTATTATTGTTGTCATGGCCATCTCTGTATGCATTGTCATAACCGCTGTCATTTCCATTCCCTGCTCTCTGTGTGTATGGCGGTCCTTGTCCTTGTCTTTGTTCTTTGAACTCTTCGTCGTCTTCTCTTTGCTTCGAATCCTCATTTTCTTTTTCACTGTTCTCTCCGTCCACTTTTCCTTCTCTCTTTTTTACTTGCATTTCGTCGTCTTTTTTTGAATTGGCGAAATCCCGCCCGTCGGACCCTTCTTTCTTGCGCTCGCGCAAGCTGCTTCCGATTATTGGAATCGCCATTTTGTCTTTGTGCGTGTATGCCATTGCCACGGCCCCTGTCCCCGTGGACGACGAGGACTCGATCGGAGCGGACGACCACAGCGCATTGCGCAGTTGAATTAGACGAAGGGTGTGCGTCACACTGATCAACCCGTAAATGCCACGAAACAATGGGGCTTGTAGATACCATGGAATCACATTTCCCAAAAACGCTAACACAAATGGAAAGGTGTGGCGAAATATCAATGTCAACAGGGATAAAAATGATAATCTTGATAGTTCCTGATGAGGAGGTGTGGGCATCAGCAATGGAGCTATCACGAACATTGCATACCATAAGCTTATTAAAACTGCATCGTTATATAGCCACAGTAGTCCGTCCTTTGACTTGTGGGGCACTAATGACTTTATTATTTCCCACATTGTCAGTGAGCTGTCATCTATATTCTCAAGGTTCTTTAGTTGCTCAAGATTTGGTTTCGGATCCATGAACAAATCTATATATCAAAAAATCTTGAAGAATAATTGTCATACCCTTTTTTTTTTTTTTTTGCTCCTGGTTGACACGAAATATAAATTTTTCTGATTGATTTGTCGCTGAAGATGACACATTTAATTAGAAAATGGTAAAACTTGCATTTATAAATACGGCCACTCTGTGCCATAATCAAAATATGAAAGATAAGCATTTTGTGTGTTAGTTTTTACAGTGGTGGGCTTTATGACAATTTTGTTAAGGACTTTATTTGAAAAAATGAAACCAAACAAACATCCTCCTCAAAAGCGAAGAATATTAAAAAATGAAAAATGGACACGCTGCACGAGCTTCTAATGTGTTTGGAGTGCGGTTGATTTGAAAAAGTGTTTTGACACAACAAAAAACGCAACAGCATTGCAAAGCCCACCTATCGAGGAAGTCAAAGAGCGAAAGAAAGTAATCACAAACGAAGGATCTGAATAGTAAAAGGCCCAAATGCGACGAATGGTCGGAGGGGTCCAGCATACTAAAAGAATGATGGGATACAATATCATCAGTTTGACAGAGCGTTTAGCTCGCGAGTCACGCGTGGGCAATGCAATGGAAGACGATGGTACACTCTCGTTCGGATTGTGATAGTTGCCGACATTTATCAAAGGTATTTTAAACCCTTTTTTTGTGTCCTGCGCATCGTATCCATCATCTGGACTGGAGTCTTTCTCGTCCTCGTTTTCGAGCGCGTCGTTGTTCACGTCATTGGCCTTTCGAATATGTATGTATGACAGTACCAATGCAATCAATGCCATGAACAGCGCTAGCCACATCCACAGGTAAAAGCTCAGAGAAGACAATACCAAGTTCTTCTCCTTGAAAAAACACCATCCACCTTTTTTTTTTTTTTTTTTTTTTTGAGGAGGGGGGATCATGAATCAGAAACAATTGTTGGCTCCAAATTTTTTGGGGGCTATCATATAAAAAAAAGGAGAGCACGTGCAACATTTGCAAACCAAGTTGCTCATAAGTGCCCAACGCCCACGGCACAACAGCAGCTGTAAACGCGACCAAGGTCACAATGCACAGGGAAATATGCAAAGAGAGCTTCATTTGGACTGGCGTGTCTTGGTATGTCAATCGTATGATGTAAAAGGACAACAGCCCTACCCAAATAAACGATGCTGTCCCTCCGAATACGGTCAATGCAGCTATGATAAGCACAATACATATTCCCCCCCTCCTTTTCCAGTGCGTTCCTTACACTTTTACAACTGCACACACTCTTTCTCTTGTCTATAGATTCGCAAGCCTTCTTATCTTTATTTTCCTCTTCAAATTCTTCCTCTCTCTCTCTTCTGATTTGTACCTTGGAGATTGCACCCGAAAGTATCCGTTTTTTGAAATCCAAAAGTACCGCCTATTGAACGGATCATATCGAATAGAGAAATAAACCAGAGCACTTGCAATAGTTTGTTGTTTCTCGGGACTTGCTTGTAAAAAGCAAACACGGTGAGTGTGCCTAATAAAGAAAGAATGGAACCAATAAGTATTGTAATCTCAATTATCCTGGAATCAGACATTTTTGACGACAATATATTATTGGCAAAAATTATTTTTTTTCTTTTCCACTCCAATTCTTTCTCCCTATCACCAAATCAATAAAAATTAACTTTCAAAGTTGTAGGGATTGCGAATATGTTGTTTAAATTATTCGCATTAACCAAAATTTATTTTTCGCACGAGAAATAGAAACTAAAATAGTTTCTTTATCCAAGCTGAGCAGACGGCTTTTTTAAGCTCTTTGGTCTGGAACCAAGCGTAAAAAGAGACTACAACACGTTATCACATCTGAGAAAAAAATTAAAAGTTTACGATACAAAGCAAATTGAAAAGGTTTATCATAATAAAATGTGATATCTTTGGATATCCTAGTTCGAATGAATGTACGAGCCTTTACCTGTCGAAGGATTTCCAACCAGACAAGAACAAAAAAGTTGCATCATACATTTACGAACAGTCAATTTTATTTGAGATGAATTATTTGTTTCTTTTTGCTATCATGTTCTGATTGAAGTTAGGAAGTATTTGCTCCCTCTTTCAAAAAAAATTTACTAAGCCGAAAAGGTTACTTTAACAAAAACTTTAAAGTTCAAAAAGGAAATTTAGATTTTGTAGCAGCTATAAAATAATTCGTTGCTGCACTGGGGTTTGGCTGGAAAAATGTCGGAGAACCAGTCTAAAAATTTGAACAGCGGTGACACCTAAGTTTTATGTGTTGTAACTAACAAGCCTGAAACAAAAAAAGGGATGGCTTTGCAAATAGACGACGGTCACGAAGAGCAGGGCGAAAAAAATAGCAAAGACATGCCGGGCGATGGCGTGCCAGGCGAGGCTCAAAATGATTTAAACAATGTGAAGCTTGAATCGGAACCAGAGGTCAAGCAAATGGAAAATCTTGACAAAGAAATGTCAAGCTTGAACATTAATGAAAAACCTCGCTTTGTTGCTCGGCTTCGAGGCTTGCCGTGGAGCGCCCGTGAAAAAGAAATCAAGGAATTTTTCAAAGACGAAAAAATTGTTGAAATCCAAGTCGTGTTTTCACCAGATGGAAAGGCCTCGGGTGTGTGCGTACTTTTTCATGTCTTTGTGTCCGCTTGTTTATTTTTTAAGGGTCCTGTTTTTCTTCCCCCTTTCCAACAGGAGTGCGAAATTTCGTACACTTTCACATACTTATACATGGGGGAAACTAATGATAGGAGAAGCTTTTATAGAATTTGAATCGTTGAATGATTTTCAGAGTGCGTACTCGAAAAATAAGCAAAACTTGGGTCACAGATACATTGAGATATTTAAGGCAACAGGCAATGACATTGATGTGGCAAGTGGACGAACTTCAAGAGCGTCGTGTGTTTCACCCAAAACCCAATATATTGTCCGAATGAGAGGTTTGCCTTATGAAGCTACGGAAAATGACGTGAATAAATTTTTCAGTGATTTGAATATTGGTATGTGAACCTAATGCTGTCACACTTTTTTTTTGAAAAAAAAGGGACGACATCCAGGTCATGTTTTGAAATTGTATTGTGGACACACACAGTGGCAGTGCATTTAATTAAAGATGATTTGGGCCGTCCAAGTGGAGAAGGTTTTGTTGAATTTGCGAGTGAAGACGACGTTAATAGTGCCATGACCAAACACAGACATAACATTGGACGGCGATATATTGAATTATTTCGCAGTGGACGAGATGACTTAACAAAAATGTTGGGATTGTCGCAGCGAGGTCACGTATTTGGAAGAAAGCATTTCCCTCCTCAAAAGTACAATTATCGTAAAAATCATCAGCAGAGAAGTGATATCAACTCGAGTTGTCTGTTGATGCGCGGCTTGCCTTATTCTTGTAGTGAAACGGACATTACCAAGTTCTTTCAAGAAATTGACGTTACACCTGTAAGAATTCATCGTAAAGCCGATGGGGCTGAGGCATATGTCGAATTCTGTTCAAACACGGATTGTACCAAGGCCATGACGAGACACAAAGTTGAGGAGAAGAAACAAACAATTTGATTGGACTATTTAAATAATTATTTTTTTTCTCTTATTGTTTATAGAGCTACATTGGATCTCGTTACATCGAACTGTTTCGTGTCACATACGAAGATATGGCCCAAACTGTAGGTTTGTCCATGCCTCAGCAAAGGTCATTCGCCCCATCTAATGCTTCCAACTTTCAACAAGTGCAACGAAATGCAAATTCAATTCCCCAAAATTTGAGTTTCATGCCCAATTTCTCACAAACACGAACGCAACAAGTACCTTTACCCACGCAAAATGCACGTTCGCAGCAGTTTTATAATCAATTATTGACAAATTATCCTCTTCACACTGACACCGGAAACTCCAGTTTACTTAATCAGCCAGGGCGTCGAGTCCCACCAACATTTTTCCGTTGATGTATTTCATCTCCAGTGCTTTTTTGCTGTTGCTTTTATTTGTTCTGTTTTTTTGTCAAGAGTGTGTTCCACTTTCATTTCGATGTTAAATTTGCAATGAAGTTTGATTGGAAAGGGAGCGGGATGTGAGTATATCCGAGTCGTTTCTTCTTTTTTCCGTTTTTGTTTTTATCATTTACGGTGTACTGGATGGGTCATGTGGTTTTGGAAACTTTTTGTTTTGTTATCATTTTGAGTTCTAATTGGGATGCACAAGTGGGCACTGGGTATGAACAATGAATAATTTTTAAGGGTACAACATGCTTTGTAGCCAATTCACCATCTTTGGCACATTCTTTTTTCGCTTCGCTTTTAAACAATATGTTGTGAAAATTTTTTTTGTTTACAAAAAAAGTAAGAATTGTCTCATTACGGACAGGGTGTGCAAATTTATCTTTTTACACTGTGTTAAGTCAAAAAAATGTTAGCACTTTATCTCAAGCCAATTCCCTTTCATACTTATCTTTGCATTTTCCGACACCCAAAATATTAGTCTAAATGTTAATTGCAATAGCATAAAACAGTAGAATTATCGAAGAAAAAAAAGATTTCACAAAAAATGATTATTTTTTTTTTTGCACCAGTGTTTGTGTCCAGGGATGAGAAAAAAAAAATTTGGAACGAGAAACAAACTAAACAAGGTTATATGGAAGAAATCTTAGATTATGGAGAAGTATTACCAAAATACAACTTTACTTAATTTTCAATGAACGTGGGCTTAAATGACAAAAAAAAGGTGCATTTAATGTTTTTTTTTAGAAAAATGTGCTGCTCGCTTCAAAGAAATCAAATTACTTTGAAATCGACCTATAATGGCAAGCCAACAATATCACTCAAAGCTTGAAAAGCAGCAACAGGATTATCTGCAGGTACCATGTGTCCAGCTTTCATCATGAAATACATTGCAAAATTATTGTAGGATTTCTTGAAATAGGCTACATCAGTTTGATCAAGGTTCAACTGCGCATTTTTTGCTGACTGTACAAATTATAACATGAAAACGATACACACAGGACTTTATAGACATACCAAAAAAAAAAAAAAGGAAACTTTTTGCCAGTTGGGCAGTGAACCCCAGCTCAATGATTCAATCCAATCAAGTGTTCCTAATGTGCAACAAATCAAGTCAAGCTGGCCATTCCATACATTGACGTGCAGTCCTTTTTGTAGTAACATATCCACTTCGTTGACTACAGGCTTCATGAAATCTTCTTCTTGAGCAGCAAACACATCATTCGACTGTCCGCCCCAAACCACGCTCTGAGGTACAACCAAGCTTAGCTGTTGTTTGATAGGCCCGTTCATGATATAGTTGAGTTGAGTTTCATTAACGCCCGAACTTAACATTTGAGGATCTGTTTCGGCGTACTCATGTCTTTTGTGCAAATAGCGATCAATATCGTGTAAGAAATGTTTCTATTTTTTAACCACAACGATTCAATTGAATCCAGACAAAGCACACACGCACAAGAAAATAACAAAACTCGTTGCACGAATAAATAGTCATTGACATATGTGTCAACGGACAAACTTTGAGAAAGGTTCAAATCGAATTGCAAAACATTATAAAAGTCGACATTGTCAGTGTAGTTTTCGATTTGAGTTTCCATAGCACCCCATCTGTCGTACATACACATACAGCATATTATCAATATTAAAAGAAAAAAAAAACATCAAACAAAAAGGTCTAACATATCTGTGGCATCGATCCAATCTCCGGCATTGATAGCATTTTGGCATTGTTGCGCGGTGCTTTGCAGATTGGCATATTGCATGTCGTCGAGCAAAGTGAGAGCCCTCAAATAATCGGGCCAGGTGTTGACGTACGATATGCCACTGATCCACGAGTCGCCCAACATTACGCCTTGGAAGTTCATTACAATGTCGCCATCTGCGATTGCCTCGTACAACGTGTTCCCAAATTGGGCTGTCATTTTGCCTCCGTACTGCAAATACAACAACAAAAAAAACACACACATATGCATATATACATACACACACACATATATTATCAATCGAATTTATTTCATACACTTGCACGTGTTGTTCGATTGCCAATGGTTAACTGATTCGCTAAAAATCCAATAAGGCAAAGTCTTCAAAAAGGGGAGGTTGTCGTTCACCAACGCTATGTGACACGTCAACAAATCTGACGCGATTTCTTCGACGTCCGTTGTCAACAGCGACAAGTTATTCACATATGAATATCCTGCTCCGACTGGGTTATCGATAAATAACAAGTTCACTTGCTCGGTCCACGCATATTCTCTTGGATTTAAGTACTCGTCCAATTGTCCAATTTCACCAAAGTTTCCGTATCCGCTCCCACCAGCGCCAGGCCCACCTTGCAGCCAAAGCACCACGGGCAGGTCGTTACGAGGGTATCTTGTATTTGTTGAACCGTAAAACCACCTATATTTGTTTAACACATTTTTTTTTCTTTGTTTTTGATACCTAAGCTAAACTGTCTCCGTTTGCACGCATTTCACATTTTTTCCTTACCAAAACATGTATGCACCAGGTCGCACTTGGACATAACCATATTCTTGATCCGGGATCTCTTGTGAGATGCCGAGCGAGAAAAGAAATAACGCCGCAGAGAACAATTTGAATTTCATGCTTCACTTGTATAAGATTTTTTTAATCAACAATATCAATTTTATGGTGGCTTTCTTGGCTAGGTTCAGCACAAGGCCAGTTCCCTAACCCAAAAAATATAACAAACGGACGGCAAGTAAATATAAAATACAATAGATTCTTTTTATTTTTATCGCGGATGTTCAAATTGCTTTTATTCATTGACAATGTAATTGAAAATAATTTTTTACACTATCACTTTCATATATCTCTACGAAATGTACAAAAAGATAGAGGCAGTTGTAATGACTGCAAGTAGCTTAATATATTTTCTACGTAAAATAAAAATCGACAATGAAAGCAAAAACAGACATTAACCAAGCGAATCAATAGACAACACGAAGAAAAATCAATGAAAAGACACGACAAATGAAGTAATAACTAATATTTGACATGTTATAAAAATGATTGATTTTCTTCACGAAGAAATGACATCAAGACCTAATTTTTTTTATATTAAAAAAATACTTACGAATTTAGTTTTTAATTAAATCTTTACTAATTATTTGAAAAATTTGAATATTTTATTGATTTTTCAAAATTTTGAGAAAAAGCTGACAATCATGTTTTTATCGTAGCAATGAAATTTACCAACTTTTTTTTAAGTATTTTAGAAAGTACTCGATGTGTAGTAGATATTTTAAAAAATTAGGTCTGAATATTTTTTTCGTGGAGAAAATCGTTCTAGGTGTTATTTTCTTTTGCATTTTACTGTATTATCTTTTAAATTTTCATTTACAAATAATTTTTTAATTTACTATAATTTAAGGCAAAGTTGATCTGAATTCTAAAATTTGGAATTTCAATAAACTAAAATAATTGAAAACTTTTCTTTCAAATTAAATAATAAAATGCTCAATAATATGATATTCAACCAACATAAACAAAATAAAATAAAAATACTTGCTCCTTATATAAATTTATGGATAATGTTCCTATAGACAAAAAAAAAAAAAAATAATGATGTAAACATAGGCACAAAAGACAAACCTTGTTTGAAAAATGGAATTTAGTTCCAATATGACGTCTTCCAAGCAGTGTTCGAACACATGTTGTGTCAACTCTTCTCTTAATTGTAGTTCATAGCTGTCTATACTATGCCAGATATGATTTTGTTCCAAATCTTCTATCCACTGCTTTGAAATAGCTTTCACATCGTCGACATTTTTTCCGTTGAGTAATATTTCATAAGATTCCCTGATGGAGCGACAAAATTATGTTTAAAATAACGTTCCCTTTCCCCCTCCCCTAAAATAACATCACCCAAGAAAAACCTTGGCTGTTGACCACATACCCTTGAGATATATTTTTAAATTGTTGCATTTTCTTGCAAACTGAGGTAATGATTGCTTCCATTGATGGTGGCCTCCAAAATTTGGACGAAACTTCTCTGTTTCGTCTGTGACCATTGTTGACAAACATTTGTGTAAGGAATAGCCAAGACAAATAACTTATTTTTTAGTTTAACTTTGACCACTCCTCCGGTGATTTGTTTCCTTGGTACGGCAAAGCTTCGACGAGTGTTTCGTTCAATGTGTCAAAAATAACAGCGTTAAATTGTTGCTGCGCATCTGATCTCTGTAAGTGTATATCATCGTCCAAACCAAGGCAAATGGGAGTGATCCGATTGTCGCGATGGATCAACAAATAAGAAAGAAAAATATATAACAGAACATTTGCAGCGCTCTCGAGGGCAGCGAAAACTGACATTTCAATCTGCACCGTGGATTTCGATGTCCAGTCCAACTTTGGAGCGCGTTCCAGAACCATTCGAACATACGTACCAACAAATTTTTTAGAGGTTTGAATTTTGAGTTTCCACAAATCTTGTGGGATTGCATTGCGATTAGACACACTAGCTAGCCCCAGAAAAGAAATGGGCGCAAAATTGCGACTTTGTGCAATGGACATTGCATCGGACCAAACGATAGATAGCATATCGGATAACATGCTTTTGGCTAAGTCATCTGCTGTTTTATCTGTTGTAACAAAAAAACGTCTTAACTCCCTCTCCCATTATAAAAAACCATTGATTAACTGATTTCTGCTTCTGTCAATTTTCTTTTCAATGTTGTTGTTATCAGCGATATATCGTGGCAAGCGTCTTCAAGACTTGTCTCTATGTCAGCTGCACTATCGTTTCTTGGATTTATCACCTTGTCACTCTTTTCATTTAAACTGTTGTCTGTCTTTATATTCATATGCATCGCTTCTAATATTATATTTTCATTGGATTGAGCAACTGTTTGATCCGTTGTTTTGCTCAGCTGGTTTTGCTCGTTATTTTTCTGAAAAGTGCAAAAAGAAAAGTTTAAAAAGGGGACCTAATTTTTGTCATTTCCATTTCTCAACAAGAAATACAAACAACCCAAAATGTCAAATTTTTGTTTATCTGTTCAAGCGTTTTAACTATCGAATCTTCATCTTTATCTTTCTTTTCAATATTGCTAAGGTCACCATGATCGGCTTTTGTCAGGCCGTTTGTTTCAGTTTGAGGTTCTGGGAGAAACTGATCCATTGATTCCTCACTGATCACAGAATGACTGGTGTCGACTTCGTCTGTGGTTTTCTGTTTGAGTGATTCCACATTATCGCATAATCGGGTGCTTTCGGATTTGGGGCTGGAGGTTGAACACGTTTCGACTGATTCAATTTTCAATTGTGTCTTCAATGGATCGTCACCATTGCAAAACACAAAAGGTTTGATTTGCTGTCGCTGAGTTTCGGGACATGACTGCAATTCGTGTTCCTCCTTGCACTCTTCTTCTTCTTCTTCTTCTTCTATGTCTGTTATTTTTTATCCATGGAGTATAACAATAACATTTTATGCCATGTCTCAATAACCTTAAAAAAAAAAAAAAGTGCATAACTTATTTCATCTTCTATGTCCTCAGCTTGGTCACTTTCATATATGGTATCACTGCAATTGGAACCATTTGCATGTCCATTGTCTTTTGGCTTTGCATCTGGTTCACTCAGTTCAAATGAGATTTCGGTGTTGCCACTGTGAATTGACTCTTTCTCTTGTGACTTTACTGCCTGGGAAAGTGCCATTTGGGGTTGGATAAGTACATCCTTGCACTGATCAGAAACACATTCATCAGTTATACTTTTTTCAATTCTATCTGTGCAATCCAAATCGTGCTCTTTCACATTTGCATCAGGTTCACTTTCGATCTTTGTTTCATTTGTTGGGAACGCTTCTTCACTTTCAGTCTCAACTTCAATGGTTTCTTTCTCTTCTCTTTTTTTTTTCCCCCACAAAGGTAAAACGGTTTAAGGTGCCAAAAAAATAAAAGGAAAACGCCAACTAACAAAAAAAAATTCAGTGAACAAACTTGCAATTCGAGTGTTGACTCTGCTCTAAAACAATGTCATTCTCTTCTTCAATGACTTCAGTGTCATTTGTGTGATTGTTTTTAGAATATTGTGTAGTGACTTCATTGAAGTCGTCATCTTCGTCATAACCAGCAGAGTGAGAGACGGTGTCATTTTTAGGGAGGTCATTTTTGAGAGTATATTGATTACGGAACTTTGGCGATTTGCTTGTTGTGTCCGCTTGTTTTGCGGTTTTTTTTTCGGGAACAGTCTTTGTGTAATATCGGATCCATTGTTTTGACAGATATGCAAAAAAAAATATATTCCACAAAAAAACCAAGTCAACAAAACAGTAAGGTTAGGCTGAATTGGAGGAGATGTTTGTGCCGATGAAAATTTTTTTGGTTTGCTAATGAGTTTTTCTTGTTTTTTTGCCAAAAGCAGTTTCATACGATCCAACATGGCATAATTTTCTTGCAATTGTTCGAAATTTTCTTGTCGCAGTTGTTGGGCGACAGTTTTCTGATGTTCTTTTTCCATCGTTTTGTCATGGCTTTCTTTGTATTGTGACAACAACTGTAACGCCTGATTCAATGCGGTTGACAATTGCAACTGCTTTTCGTTATTTATTTTTTGCTCTTGTGACAATTCTTGTTTGTATGATACAAGCAGATCTTGTGAAATTTTGTAAAGTTCATTCCGGGTAGACAAACTTGTGTTCGTTAGAACTTTACACATTTCTACACTCATATCTTTCAAATGTAAAAACTGCTGTTGTGCCATTTGCTCTGTTATCCGTTGTTGTTCACGTTGAAAATTTATCTCTTGTTGGTATTTCTCAAACACGTGTGCCAACTCTTGCCTGTCTTTGCAACACACACAAGCCTGTCTTTTTTTTTGTTCAAATAAACAAACAAGCAACAACAAAAAACAATACAAAAAATTGACTTGGACTCTTGTAAAGTTTGCTGTAATAGTGCATCATCTGCCTTTGGCTGTGCTTCTATTCCACTGTTACCAAATGCATGCAAAGATTGTAGCTGTCTGGAAGTCCTTTGAATGCTTTCCAACATTTGTAATTCCATTAGTAGTTTTTCCGTCATCAATTGCGCTTGATTAGCAATTCGACTTGTAGTGCTCTCTTTGGGACGTTCAAAGCCTATTGCTTGATCAGTTCCGACGCATTCGTCTTTTGTCAAGTCTTGCACAAAACATGTTTGGACTCCCGTTCATCCATTTTCGCCTTTGGCTGTCGTGCCACCAATTCTTTCTTTTTTTTATTACTACATTGTACCGTGCTGACGTTTGTTTCTGCAGAACATGTCGTCAGTGGTTGGTTTGGGGATGGCATCCGGATGTGCAGAATATTTCTTTGTTTTTGAATACGTCGTTGTGTGGGCTTCAGTATTGGTTCCGATTTCGAGTGTGATAATTGGCACGAAACACTGTCCAAGTTCATTTGTCTCTGTGCTTCAAGCTGACGAGTACCACATGTCTCGTGTGCATTGGACGAAAAGAGATAAGGTGGTTGAGACAGTACCTCTTTACAAAAAGACGGGGACCATACACATTTGCAAAAAAAAAAAAAAAACTAAAATATGTTCGCAAGTGTGGGCCACAAAATGCATACCCTGTTTACATGGCTGGTGCGGGAGAAATGATGATGACGGGCAGAAATATTCTTGAGTGGTTATTGTGGGAACTGGTCGTTGTGAATACGAGGGGTGTGTTGGTACAACACAGGCGTGCGCCCTGCCACTTGATTGCTCCAAAACAAAGGGACAGTCCCGAGTTTGGGCACGGAATGGTTGCGGCTGCGATACGAAAGTATTTTGCTGTGCATGATGTCCCGTGCACATATCGCACGCATACAAGTGAAATATATTGTTTTGCTCGGGCTGTTTTCAAATCAAGCACATTCATGTTGGATGAGATGTATTTATTTGCAACACTCACAAAAAAAGAAAATCAAAAACTGAAAGCAAAGACTGCGTATAGATCGGAGCAACACCATGACCATTTGGAAATAAAGGTCCATCATGAGATTGTCCCAAACATCCGGGCTTCAACGGTTCGTGCATTTCCAATGGCTTTGACGCTTTGTTTGGATAGACGCTTGTTTTTTTGTCTTGTTCTTTTTTCTCCCTTTCTTTTTCAATTTTAGTCTTTTCTGCAATATCTTTTTTTTTTTGCAAATATGTGTATACGTATGTGCAAAATGAAAAGTTATTCAAACAGACACGTCATTGATCTCCCTATCGTACCGTGAATGTGTTGCTGCGGTTTGTTTTTATTTGGTAATGCAACTCATTGAAAGCGTGATGCATTTGTTCCAAAGCGTCCTCAAGCGCTAGCTTTCATGTATGAATATGTGTGTATGTGTCTTCATCAAATCAAAGATATACATTTATATCATTTCATTTGGTCCTCAAAACACGCACACAAACTTGGTCGATATCGTGTTGATCCGGACAAGGATGAGATGGATTGTCTGCGGGCACAGTACACGAATTGTAAACGAAAGTAGAATCATCGCAAACGGGAGCGATCGTATGCGTGCGTGGTTTCGTAACGCGTTCGTCTCTTTGCTTGATAGGCGAAATATTGCGAAAGGAGGATGTAAGTAGCTTTTGTTCCTCCATCCACTGCGGGCATTGCTGAGGTTCACGCTCGATGTGCAATTTCTTTGCCGTTTCTTCTTTCGTGTCCAGTGACATCTCCAACACACCCGAAATCGCCTCCAACCGCTTTTCCAATTGCGTGCTAGTACTACACAAGTTGTCCAGGCGCGATTCTAACTCTGACATGTCAGGTCATTTTCAAAACAACACAATGTTTGAGAGCAAGATGTTGTGAAAGCTCACGTCCAGAGAAACATGTATTTGTTTATCTTAATTGTCAAAAATTTAGTTTTTTTTTGTTATTGTTTGACCCCCTGTCAGTCTCTTTTTTTTTTTAGACAAAACTAAATGGCGGTGAAACAATATTTGAAGAGTCCACGCTTTCAATAATTGTGGTTGTCGTGGTTGTGGTCGTGGTTGTGGTTTCTGCGTGAATGATGGGCTGAATCTGTGTCGATAGTGCAATCGTATTCGGATTGGTCTTGGCAACTGGAATAATCGGATGTCGTCGCGTGCGCATGGGTGAGTGTGTGAGGAGCTGGGACCAAGTGTTTGGCTCGCTCCAACTCGAAGCCGATACCCGTTTTTTCATCATTGGTGTGTCATAGGTTTGGCAGCTGTTTCGCTTTTTTTTTTTTAATCAAACCTGCTCGTTGTAACATGCTTGTCTTACTTTTCATTTCCGTCTCTGTTTTCGTCGCATCACGTTTCTCATGGTCACTAGCTTCCGTTTCTTGCACACGTGTTGTCGCACTGTTATGACAACTATTTAAAAAACTTGTCCAGCAACAAAAAAAGTGAAATGAACTTACTTATCCGTCTCGTTATTTTGTGATTGCGAGTTGATAATTGGCACATTCGCTTCACTTGGCAATTTTAGTTTGTTTACAACAACGCGATGGTAAATTTCTTGCAATAGTTTGGGGTCAGGATCGCCGTTGTTATCTGTCAGACTTCGGTCCACAATTTTGTTGTCGTCAATCGTATGCTCTAAGGTCACGTCTTTTACCTGTGTCGACGATTCATTGATTGTACGTGTGCTCCACGCAGGGATCGGTATAGCCTTGTTTTTGTTGGAATTGCTTGCCAGGTCTTGATTTGTGTTATCCATCGCCATTGTTGTCTCACAACCCAATAATGCAGCTTGATAGCTTTGTTGTCTTTTTATCATTTCTTCTTCGGTCACTTTTATTTTGGATTGATCCGTTTTGTGCTCCGTCGCTGGATGTTTTGTCTTTGTTTTCGATTGCATCACTTGGCCTTTTTTTGCTGACAAATGAGTCGATTGTTGTTTGTCTCTTATTATCTCGGCTGTCGTATCATGCAATTTTCTTTTTTTATTGTGAACTGTTTTTGCTTTGTGCGTTGCTTTTCGAATCTCGTTTATTTGTTTGTCCATTGATGCCATCCAGAGTCCCACTGATTCTTTTTCTTTTTGTTCTACCATGTTGTCCTTTTTTACTTGATGCCTTTGTCTTTATGTGTTTGTTTGCTCTCTTCCAAAAGATATAAATTTTGATTTTTTTTTTTTTTTTTTTGCAAGCATAAGTATACGTAGAAAGCACAAAATCGGGAAAAGAAAAAAAAACATCAAAGACGTTTGCAAACCTGATTGGATTTTGACTTTTACTCCTTTGGACATCTGATTGGTCTTTGACTTGTTCTGACTTTCTTTGTTTTTCAGTTTTTAACTTGTTGAGCAGTCGAACTTTGTTGGCGTAAGCAGCTGCTTGTTCTGGGTCATGTCAACAGGACACAAGAATGGCAATGAAAACGTTTATCAAGTAAAAAGAGGGAGTAATTGTAAGTTGTAACTTCGTTTTTGTTTTTCAAGTTTTTTTTTCCAAGTTGCTCTAATTCTTGCTGTCTCACTTTTTCTAAAGCCTCACGTGATCGGGCTTCTAACCCAGCAATATGATAATATTTCGGATCATATTTTATTTTCACATTGCATTGTCCTCTAACATTGTTATATATGTATATTATTATTTTTTTCTTAAGTCATTATTTTAAGGTAATGCCTAACAGTTTTTTGCTTCTCTTTTTGACTGGTGAAAGTATATCGACGTCTTTTTCGTCTGAAATTATTTGTAGCCAGTAACAATTTGAAACAAACTTTGGAGGGCATAAAAGACATTTGTTGCAATAAATAATTTAGTGAAAATTATAATATTTTTCTCTCACACCATTTTCTGGTTCTATCTTCTCGTACGATATCAAACGTGCATTTGATTTCAAAACTTGACTTTTGTCTCCGGTTATTGCGTCTACGATATTTTGTAAATCGTTTTAACAGATACTGATGTAAGCTTTTGTAGCACTCTAATCTTCGCTTAAATCAAATTTAACACGAAAATGTGTGCATATGGATCTTTAAACAATAGTAAATTATACCTGACATCGGCTTAGGCTAATTTTTAGGTTGAACTTTTTAGGTGCTAGTTCACAAATGAAACCCGACCATTTAATTTAGCTACCAAACATTGACGTCAGCACCAACCGAAAAAGAAGGAATGCGATTAATATTTACTTTTGTAACAATATATTTGAAAGATGTATAAGAAATAGTAATAACAAATTGAGACGCTATTGTTATCTTGGGTATTTGGTAATTGTTAAGAATAACTTAGAAAATTTCATTTGTCAGTAAACATCTTCTTCTGGTTTCTTTTTTTCTTCAATATACATTAGAGTATATTGAATTGCAAGACAAAAAATATGAAAATGATTTAAAGACATGCCTGAGATGCAGCAAACTTTGCAATGAAAAAATGTGTTTATTTTGGTGAACAAAACCTTCTTTTAAATAGGATGAATTTACGAAAAAACAAAATAAAATAAGTTTGGCATCTTTAATGCAATGCCAA
The DNA here is from genome assembly GCA_000512085.1 of Reticulomyxa filosa. Taxonomy (NCBI): domain Eukaryota; phylum Foraminifera; family Reticulomyxidae; genus Reticulomyxa; species Reticulomyxa filosa. Next base: position 20,753 of record ASPP01001240.1, read on the forward strand.
AACAAACAAGAAAATAATTAGTTTAATTATTGTTTGTGAGTTGTTAAAACCTTTTTTTTTTTGTGATGAGTGTGATGATTTGATTTGGATGTGGG
>ASPP01001304.1:0-11933 GCA_000512085.1 Reticulomyxa filosa
TCAATGTTGCCTGTATTCGTTAATTAAACAACAGCTAACAAAAATAGTGACGAACAATAAACCAAAAATATATATATATGTATATGTATATAACACTTACATGTATTCCAGCCTTAGTAATGGTAATGGTTTGTTGTTCCATAGCCTCATGGATAGCAGTTTGATCAAGTGCATCCATTTTGTCAAATTCATCGATACAGCAAATTCCCTATTTTCCAAAATATTCAAACCAACAATCTAATGCATATTTGTTTTTTTTTTTTTAAAAAAAAAAGTAAAGAAAATGGAACGTAACATTGTCAGCCAACATCAAAGCACCAGCTTCGACTCCAAACTCGCCTGTTTCAGGGTCTTTCATCACAGCAGCTGTCAATCCTGCTGCTGTCGAAGCTTTACCTGACGTGTAAACCGTTCGTGGCAATATTCGGGTGATGTATCTGTCAAACGCATCCAATCAAATGTTGTTAACAAAGGGAGGACACAAATTTCAAACTTCAAAAATTGGGACTTTGCAGTGGATGGATCGCCGACGATGCAAATATTGATATCCCCTCTCAAGTTTACCCCATCTTTGGTTTGTTTGTGCATGCCTCCAAACAGCATGAGTAATATCCCTTTCTTAATATCCATGTGTCCTTTATATTATATTATATATATGTATGTATATACATTCCATAAGTATGTGTATGTGTTCCGTCCTCAAAAAGGCTACAACAAAATTACGTCGTACCAGTTTAGCCAAACAATGGGAACAAGTGCAGAAAAATGTAGTTAAAGTGAATGAAGCGAGAATCAATGCAAACAACGTGCTTTATCAAATCCAACTTCAACATGATGATTTGAACTTTAACCGAACTAAAACTCTTTCCTTTTGTCCTAAGCTTGTTTGTACTACATGTATCTTCTTCAAAAGAAATTCAGAAATAAAAAAAGACAACAAAGACATGTTGTCTACAGTTTAGGACAAGAGACAGACAACAACAAATACTTTTGAATTTCCTTGTCTTAAACGGATTCTATTCTTTTGGCACATAGAAATTGCTGTTTTTAATTTTTTCCCTGAAACAACTGCAGTAATCTTACGACTATTTCGTTAATAATGTAATGTTACATTGTTTGTGTAACATTCAATACATACCGCATAAAATAGATTGTTTGTCTCTTTTTAAGTCTTTTCAAATGTAACATCAACCCCAAATGTTTACTGCAATTTCATAAATTGGTCCTGCCAAGATTCTACTGGATATCACCTTTGATGAGCTTTGACTTAAATACTGACGAAATGGACTATTCAAGACAACAGTTTGTGGGTCATAGCGTCCAGACTGAGCGATATGTGCAGCCGTCAAATGCTGCGTCAGCAGTATCATCCTGGCCATTGTCAGGGAACACAGCGAGCACTTCAGACTCTAACTCGCATTTAAATTTTTTGTTGACTAACTTTTCGTCTTGTGGTTACTTGACACCTCGAGATCCAGAAGGTGCAGTCCAGTGCATTTCCAGCATGGAGGGGATGTGGAAGCCACGTTTCAAATACCCCCACAAATTTTTGTCGAACACATTACAAGGTACAATTGAAAACGAGTTGATCACTAAAATTTTTTAGAAACAGGAGGGAAAGAGGGGGGGGGCATTTCTAGTTTCATTTTTTTAAAAAAAAATTGTTCCTAGTGTGACTCATTGTAAAGATGTTTAAAATGAATTAGGTGCAGCGGTGGTATGTTATGACGAGAAAGATGGCACGTCACGATGTGTGAAAGTAGGCATAAGAAGTTTGGTGGAGAAGCAGAAATCGGTGAAGCAAAGCTCAATATCAGAGAATTTTTTACGAGAGCAGTTGTTGCTGAAGAAGATATGCGAGATGAAAGACTGTCCAAATACAATTAGTAAATACATTTGCCATTGGGAAAGCAATTTGTTTTATTACTTGGCCACTGAGTATTGTGCCGGGGGAAATCTGTTTCATTACATGGTCCATGTTTTGCACGCTCATCCAAAATTCCAACCAAGTTCTTTTTTTGTAAACAATTAGCCCCTTTTTTTTTTTATTAAAAAAAAAAAATTGAATTAGATCGAACTAAATTGGAGGAGGGAAAAAAAAAAAACCATTAACTGGTTTTGATTAGATTTGCGCCAACAATTGGTAATGTCAGCCAATCCGTTTGCATATTGCCCAAAGGAGGATACGTACTTGCGTTTGCAAATGATACAACACGTATTTGGACAAATCGTATCAACAGTCGCGTGGCTGCATAGCAAACATATATGTCATTTGGACTTGTCTTTGGAAAACGTGTTAATTCGAAATGAAGATATCTTCCACCCCCAAATCCAAATAATCGATTTCGGGGTCAGCATTGACTTTAGCAACAACAATGATAGTAATCACAACGAAGGGGAAGAAGAAAGACAAGAACAAGAATCCAATGCAAATACGAATACAAGTGCGAATACAAATGCAAATAGTGGAATGATTGGCAGTAGCAATGCGGAAACGAGACGAAAGAGAAAGTCCATATTTGAAATGAACTGCGACAAACATGGGAATATCCGTCATTGCGAAAACGTTGGAAAGCCAGGATATAAGGCGTTTGAAGTGCGCATGAGCGATGAAACACGACGGAAGATGCGTGTCGCAGAGATATCAGAAAAACGTGCTCAACTGTTGCTGGCACGCACGCAGGTGCAACAACAGCATGGAGCGAATGAATCAATGGAGATGGTGATTCACATGTATGACATGCTGTTACGGGATGGGATTAAGGACAGTTATAACCCTTTTAAGGCGGACATTTGGACTTTAGGCGTCATTCTTTACTTGCTATTGTTTTGCCGCTATCCTTTTCGCCATGCTGATTTGGATGATGACATGTTTCTTGTTATTTTACAAAAGCGCTTGCTGCAGTATTTGTTAGAGCAAAAAGCACTTTGCTGGATAACTTTTGAAACGTTTGATGTCTTGAACCAAATGTTGCAACCCGAATTTACACGCATTAACACCACGCAGTTGTCCGTGCATCCGTTTTGTTCATTTCCCAATAGTGTACAGTCAACAAATAACGCTGACAAGGCAAAAAAAGAAACACGTTTTCCAAAATATCAAAAAAAACAAAGAAAACGTGCTTCTTGGGATCAATCACGTGATTACTACTCTTCCAACAGCTGCTCATCAGCAATCTAATCATAGAATAAAATATGACACGAACAAAACATCCATTTTGACAACTCCGCTTTTACATTATTGCAGTTCAAATCAAACCACAGTGGTTCGACATTCCACAGCAATGGCCTCCTCCATTCTCCAACAGCCATCGAGTTCAATTGCTAGTCAATTTTTTAGCTAGTAAAAAAGTTTAGAAATGATGGAACACGTTGAGCTCTTAGTTCAAAAAGCTAATAGTTTTTTTGTTTATTCTCTTTTTCTGTGTCTTTATTTTTGAAATCTTTGAAAAAAGTATTTAGCCTTTTTTTTGTACCTCCTATGTGCTATATGTTGAAGACAACCCTTCTCATTTTTTTTTTTATGTTGTTATTTTAATTTTATCTTTATACTATTTCTATTTTTTGTAAGATCAAAAATATGAAAGAGAAGGGCTCAGATAAGAGAAAATCAAGAAAATTCTGAAAAATTTTAAATTTGATGTTTTATTTTGTGTTAATAATTTTTACTTCCAAAAATAGTTTCTTTTTTTCCTTTGTTTTGAGTGGTTTTCAATCAAACATAATTGGGTTGGTTGTGCATTTGTTATGGGTAGCCCAGTTGTTGGGTCTTGTACGTTCCTTTTTGTTGTGTCTTTTCGTATCTTTTTTTTTCTTTTTGTTAATTTTGTAAGTTGAAAGACTTTTAGTATGTTTTTAACATTTGATCTGGTGGTGTGGATAATGATAATTTAAATTTCTTTACTATCATTCCAATATGTATTTTTTTATTTCATCTCTGTTTACTTTGCAGACTATTAATTTTTATGGAAGAACAAATTTTTGTAAATGAAAACCAAATTATCAAATTAAAGGATGGCAGTCACAATCAATTAAAACTCAATTGATGTGATCTAATCTTACTCTGTTTAAGATATTTAGAAAAAAACGTACAGTAAACCCAATCTTTCTCTTTAAACAATTACTCATCAAAACAAGAACAAACACAAACATTCTTGAACAATGATGAACTTGCTTCTCTAAAGATCAAGACTATTGACCACTACATCCTCTCCCAAATTTGCTATAATTTTTCTCCATTGTTCAACTGATTTCTTCAAATTTGTAATACAATAATTTTCCTCCCAAGAACACAATATCACAAAACAATAATTAACCCAATCAGGGCCAAATTCCAACCATAAATTGCCTAATATTAAATCCATCACACCTCGATAGTTCAAATAGCAGCTACTCGACAATGATACTTCTTTGTTTTCCGAAACCTTCTCAAATCTTTTATAGTTATATTATTTAATATTGTTATCCCTTGTACATTTATGTTTATTTTTTCAACAAAAAAGATCAAAGACTTGTGTTTTTGGCAATTTTGCAAATAGGATCTTGCAGAGCGCATATGTCCATAAATTTCATCATAACAAGCCTCGTGTCCTCCATCCACAAATACTTTCCATTGGAGTTTTTTGTCACAACTTATGTCTGGAAATATGAAAGCGTATGTGCAATATTGTGCAAATACATTAATATAATCATCGTTTTCTTGCATTGAGGCATTTGCCAACCCTTTGTTTCTTTTTACAAACAATTTGCTTTTGATTAAAAAATCTTCTAAATTGTTGCAAATTTGTGACGAATTCTTTGGGAAGCGTTGATGGAGTCGTTTGAGATCCAGTACTTCTTGCACAAATTGAGAAGTGGGAATCACCTTTCGATTTTCGAACACCGTTGCTTTCTTTTGGCGATGGCTCACTTGTGTGTACAGCACACATTCATCGTCTCCTCTTCGAGATATCATTATAGGTCGAATTGCAAAGTCTTGCAATACATTCAAATACTTTGAACTTCGATTTTTCAAAATCGATAAAAGATGTTCATATTCCACTGTTCCATTCCATTCCAAATTTTTTTTTTTAAAAGTATTAATAGTTACAAAAAAAAAAAAAAAAATCAAACCTAAAGTTAAATGAATATTTTTCTGAAAAGGAAACAAATTCCTGGACAATCGATTGAAATTTGGTTCGCTTGTCGTGTTGTTTATCCACACCCAAATAAGCAAAGATGTCTTTCACATCGTGGTAAGCACTGTTGCTTAGCTTCGTGGACTCTTTCACTGAGGCATTTGTGTCTTTTTCAATTACTGCAAAAGACACAATCTCTTGTTCTTTCCTCGAAGTTTTCCCACTTCTTTCACAACTCCATTGCTGTGTCCATGCGTTGAAACATATATTGGTGGCGTTGAAATATCCGACTCACTTTTGATTTCGTCCCCGTTGCATTCACTTTACATAAAAAAACACGACAGAGTTGTAAAGAGTGAAACCATAATTTTTTTCTTTTTCTTATCGCTTATCACTTTACCCAAAAAAAAAAAAAAGGTTCAAAACTCAATCGTAGCAACAAGTCTTGGAGTGTCGAGTTGCATCGGGGTCAAATTGCGCTTGTGATGTAACGTTTCAATCTTATTACAGTTAGGATGATCTGACTCATCTTCACTGTTTTTTTGATTGGTTAACAATTGCATAATTGGTTGCGAATGAATCGGGGTGATAACGAATTCGACCTCACTGCGAGGTGTTTCAATGGTACTATCCACTTCGCAAATAAGATCGGTATTGCAAACCAGTTGTTGAGGTTTCACTCGCGGGATCTGCTTGACATTGTCGTTGTGATCCTGCTCCTCTTTTCCTCCTCCTCTTCCTCTTCCTCTTCTTCTTCTTCATTAAATCCATTATTCGTGGCAACACATGACTCGGTTGCAGCTTTGTTACATCGTTCCAATTGTGCACTTTCGCTTCGGCCATTGGGTGTTTCAAAGAATTGCCCACTTTGCAAGTATTGACCACAAGTGGAACACGTGTTTTTAGAAACTGTTTCTGATTGGTTGCAAATTTGACGACTCATCTTAGCAAACATAAAAAAAAAACAATTGCAAACATGCCAAAATTTTTCTTTATAGAATTAACATCTTTTCATTGAAGAAAACTTACTTGTGGAGATATTTTACCAGGAACAAGTAGCTCATTTTGTTTGAGAAGCTCTCTGTACTCGCGAAAAACAATGATCAAAGAATCTTCTAATTGAACTACTTTCGCTTTAACATTGGCTAACTCAGCTTGCAAGTTCTTAGCTGTTTCTCGCTCTGTCAGTAACAAAGACACCAACTGGGAGCTGTTTAGCTTCTCTAAGGACACAACATTAGAGGTTGCATTTGGATCTCGCTTGCGATTATCCATATTTCTCGCAACTTACGGTTTTTTTTCAACTCCAATAAAACGAAAAACGTTTGATCTTTTTCTTTACAACTTACCACAAACCCCTTGTCAAAAAAACTTACTGTGAAATATACTTTTAAAGATCGATCCAGATGTCATTAGCTTTTTGCACGTTATTACTATTACAATTGATACATACTACTTTAAGCTTTGCTCTCACTGCATGTAATAGTCTATTATTCTCGCGTTTGTAAGAATAGCGATTATATCACGTACCTCCCTGAGAAAAAAAGAATTAATTTGGCTAACACTTTGTGAAGTTCACATTCGGGAACAAGCAAGCTGTCAGGAAAAATATCCTTGTGCATCAACAAGTAATAGATTCAATTTCTTGTCCCTCTTGTGAGACTGTGTTAAGATGACCCAAGCCCGTGTTGTCCATGATTATAATGCAGACGGTGACGGCCAACTCTCGATAGGAAAAGGCGATACAGTTACCATTATCGGCGACGTGACTCCCGAGAACTGGGTGCTTGCGAGAAATGCGTTTTGTATTTATTTTCTATTTTGTCTGTTATTTAATTTTTCGACACTGTTGTATTAATCTTTAATTCGTGCATAATCCACATATGGAAAAACGAGAAGAGGCCCCTGTTGAAACTCAAACTTTGATGTTTGGAAAAAAAACAGAAAAGGAGATGAAGGGTACATTCCTTCAGGATACTACAAAGAACTTGCCGGGAAAAAGCCAGTGAAAGGGCCTCCGCCATTGCCTCCGAAAACAGGAGGTAAGGCAACAACAGGTGGCACCACAGAAACAGCTGGAGAACGACCTCAATGGGAAGCAGTGAAACCGGTAAACGTCTCATCAGCGAAGAAATCCTCAAAGTCCCAGGACGATGGCGTCCTGATGGAGGGCAATGACACGTATAACCTGTTCGCGTATCAAATGGAATGGTCGGCCCTCTCGTTGACCTTTGTCAATGCCTTGATATCCTTTTTCAATGGAACGGCCCAATCTACTTTTTATTGGATCATTCCGCCCATCTTTGCTCTTACCATTGGCGGTATTGTTGTCATGACCGAAGGCTTTGCCAGAGAAAGGTATTGGTTTTGATTTTCTTCATTCTTTTTTTGTTTTTTCGGGGAAGGGGGGGGGGGGGGAAAAATAAATTTTTTGGATACCAATAATTCCAATCAAAAACGCAAACGTTTTTTTTGCGGATCAACGATTATTTAAAACTGATAAGCAAAGAAGAGGAAGCGAAAAAAAAAAAAAGTATTTAAAATCTTTTTTTTTTGCAATGACCCCTGTTTTACAGGATGTAATTAAACTTTGGGAGAGTCAGCAAAAAAAAATGTTGAGAAATTTTAAAAAAAAAAAGCAAACAAATAACAAGGGGAAAAAAGTATACGTGCTCCTAAAAAAAAGTGCATTGCGTAAAAGAACATTTTATGAGGGGGGGAGGAAAAAAAAAAAGAAAGGGAGACACGTGGACGGACAAAATCTTAAACTAAGGAGGACAAAAAAGAAAAAAAAAATTTGTTTTTTTGGTTGTGGTGAAATATAGAATGGGTCCTAAAGGTCGTATAGCAGCATTTTCTGTGTTGGGAGTTTTGATGGCATTATCATGGCCTTTTGGATGGGCTGGATGTGGTGCGTGCTTCGCGGCAGTCGGAGTCAATTATCTTGTGATACGATACAATTGCAAACCGCTGACGTCAGCAATCACAGATGATTGGAGAAGCCAGTTCATGAATGGATGCGACTCGTGGACTCCTGGAAGAATGGTGTTTGTCGCGTTTGTTGTTATTATAAATATCGTATCTATTGCTTGGGGATTTATCAATGGTTACAACCAAGCAGCATCAATCACCGATAATCCTGATGACGCCGAAATTAAGTTTGGTTTTTCATTATTGTCACATAACAGAAAAAAATTTTGTGCTTGTGTGATTTGCATAAATTGCTGCATAGACCACGAACCTATGGTGTAGCATTAGGCTTTGGCAGGGCTGTGACAATAGATATTGCATTGATGTTGTTATTAGCTTGTTATGGCTGTTTCTCTCGTCAAGCGCAGAAACATCAACGAGATCGCACGGCAGATACTTGGCTGGGTAGATGCTGTATTTATTTGAGTGATGAAGAAGGAAGAAGACATTGCCATCGCGTTTTGGCCTACAGTACCGTTTTGTTTGCATATTTGCACTCAATATCGATGTATTATTCTTATGAGTCATCAGGTACGTTTAATGTTAATTGTTATAAAGGAGATATCCACACATTTCATGTCGTAATAGCGCTTCAATTTAAACACAATATTGTTGTGTCAAAATAGGTGTGCAACGTACATTTGTGTCAATTTTTGGAATTGAAACTGTGGTAACTGGACTTGTGGCGTTCATATTGTTGTCGGTGGTGATTGGTTCTGCAAATCAAACGATCCTCAAGCAAAATTCAAAATTGTTTTGGCAAACTCATTCTATCCCTGCTGTTGTGATGATATTCTTGTTGTTCTTGCATGGACCTAAAGGCAGAGGCCAATGGTATTATATGCCTGTGGTGGGACCATTTGTATTGTACGCTATTGATGTTGGATTACGATATATGACCGGTGACAAGTGATTAAGACAAGGATCTTTTTTTGAAAAGAAAAGCGTTCTGTATAGAACAACAAGCTTTGTCTTGATTGTAATTTTTTTTTTTTTTAAATGAGATATGGCATATCTTATGTGTACTATGTGCACTCTTAAAACAAATGTTTATTTTGAAGATTTTTTTGAATGACTGAACGATTTGCTAATATCAGTATCCAAATCACATTTCAGTGTAATATCTAAATTTGGTTTTATCATTATTCTGTATTGGGATATATAATTTAAAAAAATTAAATGGTGAGCGACATACGGAACTAAAAATGTCGTAAAAAAAAGTCCTTTCGGGAAAATTTTTTCAGTTGTTAGAAATTTCGAGAAAAAGAAATGTGACAATAACTGTCGAAGTTAGTAACGTGTCTTGGAAAAATTCTAAGGATCCAATGGAATTTGGATAAAGTTAAATATATCTCTTTTCATGAATATAACCGATGCTTTTAAATATTTTGAAGACAGAATGAACAAGTTGATTTTTCAGGTCTATTCGGCAATTCAACAGGGGCATTAGTGACAATTGGGGAAAAAAAAGGCATATAATATTGTGTACATAAGTGCAATAATAATAGTGATAAAAACAAAAAAACAATGATAATTGAATATAAAAATCCCAAAAGACTTGGGGAAAAAAAGGTGTTTATTAGACTGGAGCCTTATTTCCAGTCACGACCATATTTTTCAACATGTCATTTTGCATGCGAAGATCTTTGATCTGTTCAGTGGTTAACACAATCGTAATATTGACAAACAAAAAAAAATTATTTTATTGTTTATCTTCAAATTGAAAGCTACATTTATGAGATAAAATAATCAAACAAAAAGAGATCATTAACCTCTTTGACCAATACTTTTCGTTGAGTCTTTAGTACTTTAATTTGCTGCTGTAATAATTCCTTATTACTTGAAGGAGCTTTAAGAAAATAGAAAAGAAACAACAAAAAAAAGCAAACACACTCGCAGTCTAAATATGTATAAATATGAACAACATACGCACATACTTTGTTTGGCAAGGTCAGACTGAGTTTGTTCCAGTTTGGCTTCCAACGACTTAATTTTCTCTTTGCTGAATTGCAGCTCTTTTTCCAAAGACTCGATAGTGAACCGTTGTTGTTCCAAAAGCCCTTGCATGTGGGCCATCTGTTGCCTTTGGACTTCCATTTGCTGCAGCAGCACCTGTTGCGATTGCTGCACTTTCAGCTGTTCTTGCTGCTTCTGTTTCACTCGCTCTTGCGCCTGCGCTTGATTCTGCGGAGGCAACTCACTAAACTGCTGCTGCAACATTTGGAACTGGTCTCGAATCATTGTGTTTTGTTCCACTTTTTCGCGCAGTTTCTGTTGCGTTGTTTTCAGTCTTTGTTCCATCTGTCCGATTTGTTGTTGCATTTCTTTCAGCTTCGCTACCAATTGTCTTTTCTCGGACACGTACTTCATCTGCAAGTTCTTGTATTTGCTCTCTTCCGCATCTTTATTTTGCACACATTACATATACATACATACATACATACATACATTTATATAAGCCAATTTTTGAAAACATTGTAAAATATAACAATTTTTTTTTTTTGGAAAAGACCTTGTAGTTTTTGTAATTGCTCTTGAGAAAGCTTCAATTCTTCAACGATTTTGGCATTTCCATGTTCGTCTGTGCCAAGGTACTTTTCAATGTCGGACATGGACATGAGCGACTCCTCACGTGACCGCGACGAGGCATGCGATATGCTGCGCCTGGAAAATGATGACGAAGAGGAGTGTTGTCTCATCGTCTTTTTTTTTTTTGGATTGACACCCACATACATATTTGTACATATACATATATACATATATATATGTATATGTACAAATATGTACAAAAGAAATGAACCAAATAGGTAAAAGGATTGAAAGTTTGAATACCTGCAGACCTGATAAATAGGGGAAGAGGAGTCAAGTTGGCTTTGAGCAGGTTCATGTCTATTATGTTCAGCAGGAAGTCGAACGACAGTAGAAGAGGTAGTGGAGAAGTTTTCAATGACTTTTCGTTTCAAAGCGCTCATCCATTCCGGAGTCGTGTTGGCGTGGTTCGCGTACGAATTTGAGCTTTGCGAATGAAGTCTGTGTTTGAAAAGGTTGGAGTCTGACTTTCCATTGGCATTGGACTTGTTCAACAGGACAGGTGACAACTTGTGTGGAGAAGAGCCACTTGTTTGCTGTTGATGTTGTTGTTGTCCAAGCAAAGACGATGACGACTTAATTTGTTGTCGCATTTGTAGCTTTCGCGAAACGGCTTTTTTGGCAGTGTCGGACAAGTGTTCGAAGGCAAGCGACCCATTGTTATTTGTGGTGATGTCACGTCTGATCACAGACTGCGCAGCAGATGCAGATACGGTGGACACTTCAGTCTTCGTCTCGTCTCTTCCGTCTGAGCTTGAGGCGACCACAGGCCCAACAATTCGTCGTCATTGTCGCTGCTCGAAAACCGACTGTGTCCGAGGCCGATCACTGTCGTCGCTATCAATTGGTCGTTGTTTTCATTGTCATTATTGCCTCCATTGCCATTGGCTTCGACCAAAGAGTCGTGGTCGCTATTTTGCGAAGGCAATCGCATGATCTTTTCCTCCTCTTCCTCTTCTTCACTTATCTTGGCTCTGAGCATTGGGACAGGTCTCGTTGCTGGTACGATACTATCTGTCAAATCTATCCGCAACACCACTTTCACATTTCCTTCTTCAAACTCGGCCAAGCGTCTTTTTTTTTTTTTTTTTTTTTTTTTTAAAAAAAAAAAAAGGGGGGTAAATATTTATTGGTTCATTCATCCATTCGATTTGTTTATCGTGTAGAAAAAAAAATCAACCTTTCTAAAAAAAAAAAAAAAAATGAACTGTTTGAGAACCCCAAGCTCGTGTTCGACTCTGGCTTTGTATTGAATCC
>ASPP01001397.1:0-16411 GCA_000512085.1 Reticulomyxa filosa
TATGATGATAATTGATTTTCTCCATGAAAAATCAATTATCATCATAGGATATCGTTTTAGGCGTTCAGTTTTCTTTGCAACCTACTGTAGTACGACAGCTAGTTTTAAATAAAGAGCCAACATCGTTATTAGAAACGGAAAGAGCACTCCAAATGGCTCAGACTAGATTTGAAGAAGAAAGGATGGTGAAAAGAACATAAATTGTCAAGGGATCAAGAAATCGAGATCAAGAATTCAATGAAAAATTTGAGTTTAGAAAACATGGATACATATGAAGTAATATACGTGGGAAGGTACTGGATCATGGATTTAATAATCGAAATAAATACATAAAGCAATACAAAGGAAAAAACATTCCAGATTATGTAAAAGATATAACTAGAAAAAACGAAAAAAGAAGTTGTAATGACAAATGCTGGAAATGTGGATGGAATTTTGGTCCTATCGAGTTTATTTCCAAAAAATTTGACAATCATCAACTAAATTGGCATATGTCGGAAAAGTAGCTCTATTCAGTAATTTATGCTGTGCAAAAATTGCGTCACTATTTGCTTCTACAGTGTATACCGATCACAAAAATTTAGAATCTTTATTTGATGTACGTAGCAAACAGGTAAATAGCATACTTTCACGATGGTCATTACAATTAAGCGAGTTCTCGTTCGAAGCACGATATTTTTCAGGAACAGAAAATGTAGTAGCAGATTTTTTATCTCGAAATCCTGATGCAATTCCAAAAACGGAACAAATATTGGTATTTACGCGTACTCAAATACAACAAAATATAAATCAAGAAAATAAATTTTCGAATGAAGATTTAAAGAATCAAATTGAAAAATCATTTGAGTTATCACGTGAAATAAGAGATTTTGATCAAATATTTAAAACAGAAACTTTTGTTGAAGCACAAGAAAGTGATAATGTACTAAAATACATTAAGGAAAATTTGTTAAAGCAAATATCTGAAGCAATGAATCTTCCTTTACACTGGCATACAGCATGGTATAAAGGAGAATTGGTGGTCGATAGAGTGAACCTGCTTTTACGTGCCGGAAAAGTAGTTGTTCCGGATCAAATGAAGTGCTTAATTACTTTTATTCTCACGTATTAGTATAACATCCTGGAGCAAAAAGAATGGCCTTATCAGTGAAAGAAAGGTTATACTGGCCAGAAATGGATAAAGATATAAAAAAATGGTGCAATCAATGTTTTACTTGCCAAACATCAAAAAGAAAATAGATTCAAAGTCTGGCAAATTCAACACTTTCCAGCAACAGTACCATTCCAGATAGTGGCAATATACATAGTAGGTCCTTTACCTAAAACTGAAGATAGCTATCGCTATGTCATGACAATGATGGATCGTTTTACAAGATACGTCGAAGCAGTCCCACTGAAAACGCAATTGGCAAAAGAAATTTCATTAACATTTGTAAGTAAATGGATATTTAGATATAGTGTGCCTGAAATAATTTTATAGTATAATGCATTGTAATTCAGAGGAAAAATATCAAGTCTCATTGCAGAGATTTTAGGAATGAAGCATCTATTTAAATCAATATATCATCATCAAACAAATGGTATGTTAGAAATGTTCCACATATATTTAAAAGAAAGATTAGTCATATTGGTGATAAAAAAGGATTTAGATTTCAGTCAAGGTGACTCGTTGAACAGTTTTATTCCAGCAATTGTGGCATCATATAATATTACACCGAATCGAATGTCTTTATCAAATCCACATGAATTAGTATATGGATCAAGATTTATGTTATCAATCGATATTAAAATGGACCATTTGCGCAAAAACAAAATTTAAAGCCAAGATATGTCAGTATTTAAAAATATTTTGGGAAAACAGCTAGAATGTATACGATAATCCGCAAAGATAGCACAATTCCGTTATAACATCAACCGAATACGTTTTGAAAATAAAAATAGTCTTAGTCGTTCATTTGTAATTGGATACAAAGTACTATTATACATTGGATATCAACGCACCGGGGACAATGCAAAACTACAACCAAAGTTTGTTGGACCTTATAAATTATCGAACAAGTAGGCCATTCTACAGGAAAAATTGTTTCAGAAAAAGAATTTTTGAAGTTAATACACGTATCAAAGTTGAAAAAATTAGATGCTGGAATCGATGTAACGACGAATAAAGGAAATAAAAATCGAGACCCTGGATTCAAGCAAACAGAAACACACCAAAGTGGTCATACAAAAACAACATTAGTGACAAATCAGCTCCAAGTATCAGCGCATTCTAAACCTGTATCATCTGAAGAGATTTCGAGAAATGTGAAAGAAATCAAATTGAAGATAATTCGAAGGAAATCGAAACACAAGTTAAAAAATTCGTCACCACCCCCTCTGAAACCATTGTCTGAAAACGATGAATTCGTGCCAGAACTGTAAAAACTGGAAAATTTAAATGGATTTGTTTTATGTTTCCTTGACCAGGCAAGGGTCATAACTGACTCCAGAGTTGTAATAACTCAACTCATAAAATAAAACATTCTTTTTTATCCTCAATTTTCTTGTACGTTTTAGTTTAGCTTAGCTCTCTTTCTTGCATCTCTCTACAACGTGCTTTCTCGCTCCAGATTCTCTATATGTATAATGCTGCAATTTGAGTATACATTAAATAATCCGCTTAAATGCAATAAAAAATATTATTCATAATTGTTACTTTTTTTCTGTTAAATGTTTTACCAATAACGCGACAGAAAAATGTAATTTTTTGTTATTGAACTCACATAAGCAAAAGATTATTGTATTGCGGTAAATAAGTTACTAATTGTTGTACGAAAAAATATTAGTCTTTTAAAAGAAAAAACGTTTTATGTTTGCGCTTTTGCGTATAAGTAAAAATTATGCAACAAAAAACTTACAACCAACTAACCACATGGTATTTTGCATTTGAAAGGTTTATGCTATGTTTGCATAAACCAATTTCGTTTTGTTGTCATTTTCTTACTTACTTGAGCATACTGTGTAATACAGAAACAAAGAAGTAGAAACATTAAAAAAAGCGAATTCATCAAAGATAATACGGTGACATTACATTATTATAATATCTAAAAAATGTTTAATATTTAGAATTCTACATCACTGGCAATTTCTAAATACTTCATTTGCTTGTGTAAACAGGATAAATTGAAACTGAGTAGCCTTGTTTTACAGGTCAAGCTGTAAAGCGAGAATATAAGCGATATCTTCAAGGAAAATTTGAACAATTTTTGATGTTTAAATTATTCAAAATTCAGATCTACGCGAAAAAGATGAACTGAATGCACTAAATACTACAATTGTATTTGGTCACATCCAACTAAATTTATTTTATGAGCAATTATATTTCACGTGATGTTTCTTTTGAATATGATTAGCAACTTGTATTCGTGACTCAGAAGAGCTCTTTGCTAAAAAAGAAGATAATCTTTGATCAGTCGTAATAATTCTGTCAGAAATGACTCTATTTTACTTAAAGAAATCCACAAGAACTGTTATACGCAATGAAAAAGCACACAATTTTACAATTAATCTAAAGGTTTGTGAGCCAAGAAATATTTGAACATTTTCAAGGCTTGAGCTGGTCTCCATTGTGGTACCCTGTAAAAAAAAAAAATCGAGTTTGGGATTTAAATTTGATGATAATTGATTTGTGTAACAAAACAAAAAGGTAAAAAGTAAATCCTAAACATGTGCCCTGCTCCTCTGACAGTGACAAAGGATATTTTGGCATAATCTTTGGTCCAGCCGGCGATTTGGTTATCCAACATCCAAGTGCGATAGTTGTCATCACCATCGACTCCTTGCAAATCATCGACAAACCACTCATCGCCCAAGAAGTTGCAAGCCAAATCGGTGTCACCATTGTACACAAATGCGTAGACAGTGCTATCCAGCGCAAAGATGTTTTTGTAGACTTGTTCCATAGTGTCATACAAGGTGGTGTAGTTCAAAATGTCACTGCAAATGGACCATTGCACCGTCAAAGTCGAAGGAATGTGAATGGCCTGTCTCACCGTCATGTTGTTCAAATAAATATCAGCGCCCGTGCTGTCCACACAAGCCAAATATTTACAACAAAATATATATTGAGTCACAAACATTTACCAAACATGTGCACGCGCGTGCACGTGTTCTCATTAAAAAGTGTTATACCTGTCAATGCAAGGAACATTTTCTCTATTTAACAATATATGATTAAAGGGGGGAAGGGATCAAAAACATAATGCATGTTAATATATATTATAATAAAATAACTTTTCATCAACAAAAGAGATCAATGAAATAATTATGCCTCCCTCTCTCCCCCTTTTTTTTAACTGTAATCTTTGCAAGTAGTTGTTATTTGTCTTTTCGTGGAATCTGCGGTGCAACAAGGACATATCTCGGGCATATTTCTTGTGTGAAAAGCCTTGCGTGGTCTGCAAGCAGTCGCCATAAATGTTATACCAGTTCAGTCCACTGTTGTAAATGGCTTCCATCACAACGGCGTAATCTGCCGCGCAGGCCGGCTTGTCCGAATCGAACGGGCAGTTTTGACGGGTGTAAGGCGTCTTGCAACAGTTCTCAAGCAGCGAGTTCCACAACTGCTCTGACACTAATCCATGATGATATGCGTACCACACACTGCTATCGTCATTGTCGGGATAAGATGACAATCCATTTCCAACTTTTTTTTTTTTTTTTTATATCCACTTGTTTACACTTCTTTCCCCTTCCTCCCTTTCTGTGTGAACTTTTCTTGCTCACCTGCAAATGCTTGCAAATTAATGTGCACTCCTTCATTGTTGGCATTGCCTTGTAAAAGTCTTAACACGAGTGTTGGGACGTATATACCTATAAAAAAAGGGGGTGGGGGACCAACATTTCAAACACCAAAGTTCAACTGGACAAAAAAAAAAACAAACCTCCGTACGATTCGCCCGTAACATAGAATTTGCGGCCAACATAATTCTAAGATTGATTGTTATTGTGTGATTGTTGGTTGGAAAATGTATATCACAAAAGACCAACTGGTTGTTCAGTCAAGTTTTGAAGGAAAACATACAACAACTATTTCGAGCTGTTTTTCAATTAACTGGAAACTTGTTAAACCAAACCAACAAAGCATGGTAGTTGTCATCTGCCGTGGTGTTGTCGTTCATTACGTAAACGCCGTCATTGCTGTTATCACACATTTGGAGGTTATTACATACACACGATTTCAAAAAAAAAAAAAAGGGAGCAAATTAATTATTTCGGCAAAATATTTTTCGCACAAAAAAAGTCATATGAGTGATATAAAAAAGTGTATCATTACAACCGCCAAACCTGTAGGAAAAGCCGACGCCGATCGGTGCTTCCAAGTAAATGACATTCGAGTACAGGTTCCACGCGTATGTGTTGTTGTACAAATTGCCTGAGTCGTCGACGTGGATCGGACCGTGTTCGTATAAGAGGCCGTCCAAAGACGAGCATCCTGGACCACCGTTCACTACGTGTCCCCCCAAAAAAAATACACTTGTGTGAGGACATAGAAACACTGTTTTGTGTATTTTAGGCAATATGCATTCTACTAACTCCACAGTGTCACTGGATCCGTGGCTGGATCGTTTTGCGACTCGAAAAACCAATAGTGCAGATTGTGATGGTTGGACAAAGTCAAATAGCCACTGTACATGTTGTACGGAACTGACCACGTAAGTCCTGGCAAATTGGTGATCAAATCTGCCGTCGGGCCACCTTGTGCGGCAGCATAAGAAAAAAGACCTGCCAAACTTAAAGATAATCCAGCAAGCATTGTTTTCAGATGGCTAGTACAGATCACAAGAAAAAAAGAAAGAGGAAAAAAGCTTGGAAAACAGTTTCCCTTCAACTCTTCTGCCACTAAAGTCCTTGCATAAAGTTAGTTATATGCCTTAAAGCATTAGCACAAAAGCGAATCAATCGCTTTTTATGTTTTATACAGATTTGTCAATTGAAAACATAAATTCAAATTCAAAGCCACCGATTATTGTATTTTCATTTGGTCGTAATGACAAAATTACGTACAGTGTGGATTTTCCTGCTGAAAGAGGTGCGCAAACTGTAATACGAAAGGTTTTCGCTCTTTTGAGCAATTTAAAACAAAAGATTAATGATTTAAATAAAAGAGAAAACAAACAACAAGATTCAACAAGTGAAAGAGGAAAGACAAGTCGTGAAAGTGAGTATTGTGTTGTTAGAATAAAGGGTTCCAAAGTTCACTTGTAGTGCGAGAACTACTTATTACGACATCATGAGTACTACATTAGTCACACGATTTTATTCAGATAATTGACGTACTAAACATCGTGTGGTGTACAAATACAATTTGCAATTTAGATTTGTTATTAATCGCTGCAGTAATGAAAATAAAAACAGATGCCAAGCAATACTAATTAGAAATTGACGCAGAAAATAAATTATATTACCACCAACATATTTTCTTTGCCATTTACTGAACTTTTATCTTCTTATAACATAGATGTTGCGATTTTGTAGCAATTATAACATTAACTAAAGATTTTTTTAGTCAGTATTAATCTACTTTTGCCTATTACACATGACTGAACCCTTATGGAACTTGTTTGTGATTGAATCAACACGAAGAAAAAATTATTTGATTATTCAGCACTGAATTCAAGTATTAAAGATTAAAGTATTATGTGTCCATTATTTCAATAAGCCTGTTTTCGATTATGTTATGCACGCTTTCTTTTTTTATTCAATGTCAGACAAATATTTATTACTAACCACCTAAAACGCCACCTTATATAGAGATCGACTTTCTTCATGAAAAAAGAACATAATTTTTTTAAATATATACAAATCGTGTAGTTTTTAAATATCATTTTGGTTTTTTATTAAATCTTTCATAATTATTTAAAAAATTTGAATATTTATTGATTTTTGAAAAATTTTCGAGAAAAAGGTTGACATCTTGACTTTGTCGTAACTATGAAATTTGCCAACATTTTTTAAAGTATTTTCAGAAAGTGCTAAATGCGTAATTCTTTTTAAAAAATAAAAATGATTAAGAAACACAAAGATCGAACTATGCTTAGCTAAAAAAAAAATAATAAAATAAAGGAAGAAATATTGAAATAATTATTAAATATTTAATAAAAACCAAAAGATATTTAAAGAATACACGATTTATAGATATTTTAAAAAATTAGGTCTGTATGTTGTTTTTTCATGGAAAATCAAACATCAATATAATGTACTGTTTTATTTGTCAGCTTTACTTTGCATTCTACTGTAAATTATCCATTTTTGACATATTTTGATCATCTTCTATGTAAATACATTCACAGTATATACTAGCATTGTATGGAGTATTGATCATTCAATATTTGATGGTAATCAATTCATTTGTTCTGGATCAGGATAGTGTGGAGTTTATTTATGGTATATTGATAGCAAAAAATAAGTTCAAATATTAATACAACGTTCAGATCCTGTGTATTGTGTGAAATTTTCATCATATTATTATCGTAATAAACGTCGAAAGTCTATTTGTTATTCATCAAACAAAATAATTCGTGTTTGGGATATTCGATAAAAGAAAAATGAATTATATATTGTTTTAAATTTATATCATTGAAAAAGGAATTTCATTATAATGAATAAAAATCAAATGATTGTGTAATTAACTTATGTTATGGTACAGGAAATAGCGTCATATATGCTTGGGTATAAATATATGGATGAATTTACTACAACTTTGTTAAGTGAAACGACATAGATAAAGTTTGTTTTTGATTTCGACTTTCCAATTCATTCATTTTAATATTTTTTTTTTCTTTTAATCAAATCATGGCTGTACAAATTAACGAAATAAGATGAACTAAAAAATTTCATGTAAAAGAGTAAATAAGTCTTGACATGAGGAAACATTATTATTCTGCTTCAGCAAACTTGTATATTACTCGGCTCCATAAAAGCAAATAAAATAGTTTTCATACACAATAATTTTTCAACAAAAGAAAATGCATATTGACCCAAAGAAAAAGTAATATGTATTTCAAAAAAACCAAACAAGATACCGGCAAAACAAAAAAACCTACTCTTTTGGCGTTAATAATGTTATGACTTGTTGTGACTTGCCTAAGCGACGAGCCATTTCCAGTGGTGTTTCTCCCATCTGTTGTGAACATTTTATTTAATTTTTTTTTAGCCTTTTGAGAAAGTCAAGTTTGTGTGAGCAAGTAAAACAAACTTGATTATTTGTCATCTTCAACAATTGTGTCCATATGGTGGCATCAATATGGCTTTGGAGCACCGTCAAGGTATCTTTTTCACTGCGAGAGCGACCTTGCAAACTTAAATGAAGAATGTTATTTCCATAATCCAAATGATTTTTCTATCGGCACAGACCAGATAACAAACAATAGAAAAAAAATTCACATGAGGGGGAGGGGGGAAGTGAGGAAAAAAAAAAAAGAAGATAACATTGACAGTAGCTTTCCAAAAAGTTTCATCACTATTCTTTGGAATAAGTGCCAACAAGATCTTCTTATTAATTTCAGATGACATTGTTATAGCCCACATCAATGGTGTAAATCCAAGCTAAAGCAAAAAAAAAAAAGAGTGAGTACGTCGAATTGAACAAAAAGTCGAGCTGTTGTATCTTAATTATGTTTATAGTATTATCGTTGTTGTTGTTGTTGTTGTTGTTGTTAACTTACGGTGTCTGTTGTAGCAAGCATTTTTTGCCACGATTGTACAGGAGCATATTCTTGCAATGTGGACAAGCGTGTCCATACACGTAATTTCGGATGTTCAAATAAGAGATGCAACAGGGTTTTTCCCATCTAAAGGGAGCATATTTGTATGTAATGTGTAAGAGATCAAGATTTATACAAAAACAAACAAATAAACAAACAAAATGATCATTGCATCTTTTGTTCCAAAATCCTTCAATGTCGTCGATATTGGTGGGAATGAGTGCTTTGATAAGATCGCTGTGAAGATCAGAGCGCCACAGCACCGCTTGCATCAAAGGAGTGAAGCCTTGCTATAAGACGAGCATGCAAGTGTGAGTGAATGCATGTTGCATGTTGCATGTTGCATGTTGCATGAAGAAGAAAGGCCAATATATGTGTCATTCGTTAACATTGGTTTCTTGCGTTTGGATTAAAGTGTTCCACACGCGATCGTCGGTGA
The DNA here is from genome assembly GCA_000512085.1 of Reticulomyxa filosa. NCBI lineage: Eukaryota > Foraminifera > Reticulomyxidae > Reticulomyxa > Reticulomyxa filosa. The sequence continues at coordinate 9,184 of ASPP01001397.1, forward strand.
TGTACTTTTTCAATAGACCCAGTATCTCTGAGAACGTAATGCGATTATTTCTCACGCCAAAGTCAATGCAAGACATTTGATACTATTTTCACAACAATAACAACAATAAAAAGGAGGAGAATGAATAGAGTAAACAAAAGCAAAGAAAGAAACAGTGTTGGTGGAGTGCCAGATGGTCGGAATAGCGGACGACGACGACGACGACGACGACGACGGAACAAAGAGTTCAATATTGCGAGTGGATGGCTGTTTCCACAGGGCGTACATGAGAGGGAAGGCGCCCTCTTTGCAAGGAACTAAGAGCTGATGCTGCACGACGTGCTCGGGTATGTAGCGTTTGCTATGCAGCAATTCGTGAGCGCAGTGGAATTGGATGTCGCTGCTATTGGCCATTTGCGCAACAAAGTTCTTGCCATCGGCGCCGGTGCGCTTGAGAATGAGCTGCGAAGTGGCAAAAGAAGAAGGAAAGAAGAGCATAAGTGGAGTGAGTGACGAAACATTGAAACCGGCGAGTTGCAATTGAAAGTCAAAGTGGTTCAATCGAATCTGTTGCAAAGATCCGCGAATGAACTCTTCTTGACGCGATATCTCATACATTTGATGTTGCTGTTGTTTCCATGACGCCATGGAATCGAGCAAGAACTGCACTTCGCCGACAATGCTTTCGCCGTCATTGTGAATATATACGATATTTACTTTGATGTCTTTGTATTCGCTTGGAATGGCAATGTTCAATCGACGACTGTAAAGTGCTTGTGTAGACACATCTGCACGAGGAGTACTCGCTTCGAAACCATTCTTGATACGCATTACATCCAACGTATGACCGAGATATTTGCTTAATTCCTTTTCAAAGTGCAACAGACCATCGCGCAGATGCACGATACTGAGGAAATTGACCTGACAGCGCACCACGTCGATAATATGTGCCGACTTGGGAAACTTGCTGTTCCTGTAGTCGACCTGCGCCTTCATCTTGGAACGCTCGTGACCCTTGATAGGTCCACTCACAAACTTGCAGCCGTGACATCGCGCAAAGATGCCGCGCATGCAATACTGGAACGAGGAGTTCATCTTATGTGCACGTGTGAGCAGGTGGTGCAGATATATGTCAAAGTCGTACGTATGTTTGGGTTGGAATAACACATCGTCGCTCTTCATTTGAATATGCAATAGCTCAGTCTCACTCACTGTCGATTGCAGTCCGTCTTCTTGTCTCTCGTCTTGTCGCCAACGCGACTTGTGCGAATATCGCGCGTCAATCTTCACTGACTCCAATCTCCAATTGCATATCTCCAAAAACTCCTCCTCGTTCCGCTCAATTTCCTCTTTCAACTCCTGTTCAAACTTTTTCATCCCCAGGGTCACTTCGCTATCGCAAATCGATTGAACCTGTTTCCAAGGAGTGTTTACCGTTGTTTCATTTGCATGTTTATTTGCATGTTCATTTGCATGTTCAATTGCATGTTCATTTGCATGTCATTTGCATGTTGTCTTTCTTCATCTTCTTTCTTTTTCTTCTTTTCTCGTCTGAGTTAACATGCTCGTGAAGCCAAATCAACAACTCACGATTATCCAATACATATGTTTTCAATCCACTTCCAATCGTTGGGACGACTCGACAGCGTTTGCATGTTCAACAGCTGCTTGCACTTGGCGAACATGACATCGGACAGTTGGGACGAGTCGTAGAGCCAACACAGGTTGAACACATCGCTGACAATGACCATGCGTTGTTGGATCATGTGCTTCATCGTCCTACACAATGCATCCATCACTGTCTTGAACTCGGTCGCACTCGTCTGCTCCTTCAAACATGACATCAGCTGCTCGCTCTTCGATCTCTCTGTCAAATATCTCAGCGCGTACTCTCGCATCGTCTTATCTTTTTCGTCTACGTACATCGAACTCATCAACAGCTTTATCCCGTCCGTGTTTTGCACACGCATCGCTATCTCCAATGCTCCGGTCCACTTCTCCCTGTTCTCGTCCAGTTTTATCATTCCCGACTCTAACAAGTAGCGCGCACATTTTATGTTGCCCACGCCCCTCACGTGTAACAAATGGGCCAGGATATTGTACTGTTATTTGTCCGTTTGTCTACTTATTACATTATATATACATGTATACATATATAACATATATAACATATATGCATATATACATACTGTGAAACGCTTATATTTAAATGGTCTCTCAAAATTACTTGCTGCTTGGCATTGTATCTTTCCAAAAGACTTATAAACAATGCCTCGTTTTTTTCCTCTGCAAAATCACACGCATACGTCAAAATCAGATCCTTTTTTTTTTTTTTTTTTTTAAGAAATAATAATAATAAATTGTTGTTGGGTGTTCGTTACAATATGTGCGTGTCACTTGGCCAAAAAAAAAATAAATAAATAAATACACAACTGATTTTTCTGTCTTGTCCGACAGACTGTCAATCTCGCTGATCCTTCGCATGTATAATGCGTCTTCGATTTGATTCTCTTTACTCATTTTCGTGTTGCTGTTCACAATGTCCTGAATCACCAAGTTCGGATTGCCATTAGCCTTTTTCAGCTTCTCTTGCAGCTCTTCTTCACTTAACACGTCTGCAAACAATACTTTCAACGCGTTCAAAGTCTTCAGAGCTTTATCTTGATTTGCTTCTTCTCTCTGTTCTTGTTTTTGTTCTTGTTCTTTTTCGTTCTCCATTTTAATTTCAAATTGTGAAAACGCCCTCCCCTCGTTGGCTGTTTCCAAAAAAAAAAACACGCCAGAAACAAGATAGTGATCCTAAAAATGGATAATTGCGTAGCTTTAATGTAAAAGACTATATAATTAAACACTTTTTATTTTTATTTTTGATAATTGAAACGCTCTTGTATTACAACTTCAGACTTAAATTTCATAAATTGATAACCTTGTGAATTGTATTGTTATTTTTAATCTTTTAAAACTTTTTTTTTGTCTATTTAATATTGAATAATAAACTGCAACATTAATCTTAATTGATCCAAAGCCCGACGATTTCATGAAATTTATTATTATATTTCGATAACTGATAAAATTGTAACAAATTGTAATCAAGAATGCTCCCTTAAACAAACAACAACACCAAACCAGAAAGTAGATTTTCAATATAAAATTGCTTACTGGTGTATTCAAGTATACTGAAGAAAATTTTTGGAAATTTCAGCAAAAATCTGTACATTATTCATATTTTCAAAAGATATCATATAATCGACAAAAAGTTTCTGACCATTTCGAACTAGTAAATTTAATAGGATTCTACCTATCTAAGAAAACGTATCCAACTTGCAAATGCCTATGGGAAGATGATTGAAAAAGTTTAAGTCTGACCCTGATCAGAAGTAAACTTTAGCAAGGAAAAAAAAAAGTGTAGAAGAGTGTCAACAGAAGCAAAATTTGACAAAATGGAAGTAATATATACAGAATGAATAGGGAAGCTTCCTTCAGGATGTCGAAAACTCTTAGTTCCTTCCCCAAACTTTTTTCACTTAAAAAAAAAATAAATAATTGGATTGATATCAAGTGACAAGAAGAAATGCAAGTAACGGATCGTGATGAGCGCAAAAAAGCGCTGGATGAAGCAAAGAAAAGGTTGGAGACACGAAAGCGCGAAAGAGAACAATTGCGACAGTTGCGCGACCAGAGAAAGCAAGGACAAACAGTGAAGCCAAAAGACTACGGGCAAACAATAGTAGCAGAGACGGAGCAGTCGATCAACCGTTGGCAAAAGCCGCCCGAGGAGCCAGTAGTGGCCTCACCAGCAGCGAATGCGCCAGCAGCACCAGGAAGACGAGTGCAAATGTCGGAAGTGGGGAACATCAACACGCAGGACATTGCAAAGCGTGAGAAAGAGACATACGAAAAGGGTGTGGCAACAGATGCGATCGAGATTGCACAAGACGCGGAGATCATATCGGAGAATGCAAAGGAAGAGGAATTGGAAGCAATGTTGCGAGAGTTTATGTCGGAGAAGATTAAGCCATGGCCACCCAAGTCAAAGCAGCAACAACAGCAACAAGGATCAAGCGCGAGCAAAGAAAAAGATGAGCATTTGGAACAAGTGATCGACTTATCAGTGGAAGACGATATCGCGGATAATAGCAACGCAGTGAGCGAGACAGTGTTGACGAATGAGGCGGTGGAGACGCTGTGGTCGTCGAAGGACTTCCAACAGTCGTTTACGATCAAGACGCGATGGATGGAGCGCTGCTTGGGTGTGAACGATGAACACAGCCTATTTTGGGAATTGGACGAGGATCGAGGTGGCAAAGACAAGGAGGACCAGCAGGAGTCGTTGAAACTGAAACAAGAGTTTGTCATTAGCGAATGGAACAAAAATGCGAATAATCGAAGAGCCGTGTGCGACTTGGACTGCTCGAATTTAAATCCCGATCTTTTTTTAACCAGCTATGCCAGTAATGACAATCTGGTCGGGTCGCCCAATGGCACTGTCGCCGTGTGGAACTTTATGCTGCCTAACAAACCTGAATACTTGCTGGAATCCCAGTCCATGGTCACTGTCGCCAAGTTCCATCCTATCAATGCCTTTATCATTTTGGGCGCTACCATGAGTGGACAGATTTTGGCTTGGGATGTCCGTGCGAAATCAACTCCGCAATTTCGATCGCGAAGTGGCCATTCCTCCCCGGTGTATTCTTTGCAGTTCTTACCCACTCATCATCGCAAAATGCTGCCGTTTTTGACTGTTTCCAACGACGGCAAAATTTGCAATTGGAATGAGGAAATACTGGTGGAGCCCCAGTCTCAATCCACTATCAAAACCAAAGAAAACAGACCCGATGAAATCCCCACCACTTGCTTCTCTTTTCCTTTGAAAGATTCCAAGGCTGTTATTCTCGGGTGCGACGAAGGACATTTGTACAAATGCGATATCCTTTTGCAGAACAAAGAACTGCCCGTTGATCACAAAATCGATGAGGCACACTTTGGCCCCATTACAAATGTTGAATTTCATCCACCAGCTAAAAAAGCTGGAAGACACATGGACATGCTATTCTTGACCAGCTCTTACGATTGGACTGTGAAATTGTGGCACTTGGGAAAGAACAAACCTTCTGAGGTCGCCTTGTTCCGCGATATGCAAGACTATGTGTACGACGTGAAATGGAGTCCTTCTCATCCCGCCGTATTCGCTTGTGGCGATGGCAGTGGCAAAATCACTTTGTTCGATCTCAACTATGACTTTGAATCACCTGTCAATGAACCCTTCCAGTCCTCTCCCAATGGATCCATATCCAAAATATGCTTTGCCAAAGAAGGTAAGAATTTGTTGGCGGGTGACAGTCAGGGAGTCGTTCGACTTTACGACGTAAGCTCAAATCTTCATGATGCTTCAGAAGAAGATTTCAGAACTTTTGAGGAAGCTATTCAACGTCGAATACCTAAGTAGGAAAATAGATTTCTCCTCCCTACAAAATCCCCTTTAACAAACAAAACACATTTTTATATTTCAGCTCTCTTTTCAATTTTTGTTTTTTTTTTAACAAAAATGTATAAAATTTTGACTTGCGGTTTTTGAGGATCCACACAATTCATTCAATTTGCTGTGCTTAAATGTGCACAAAAATATTTGAAGAGATCAGTAACTCGTCCACAACGGTTGCTAATACCCTTCATTTTTATTTGTTTTTTTTTTTATAATTTTTTTGCTTCACGACAAGAAAATGTCAATGTGGTTATTCTGTCCGCTAATACCTTTTGCTGCATTAAATGCTCACCAAAACAAGAACTAGATCCAAGAGCTGAATCCGCCCCCCCTCCTTAAATACAAAATATTCTATTTTGTTTTGAAATGCGTGCATGAATTGTCACAAACAGCGATTTTGCGTATGGTTTTTTGTTTTTTTTGCACCTTGAAATTTTCAGCAAAATTCAGAAAAACTCAGATAATAAAAAAATGCACTGCATTTTATTTAAGTTTTTAAAAATTCCTTTCCAGTTAATTTTTCAAACATAAATTGGGTACCGTTAAAAATACCAAACATTTTTTATTGAAATAATAGAGAAAGAAAAAGGAAAAAAACAACAGCACCATGTTGTTTTTCAGTTTTGTATATGTTGGAGTTTTCTTCGCTTGACGACATTTCCACTGTGATCAGAATCGTGGACGTGAGCAACCAATTTCATGTGCCCGGCTTTGGCGCAATTGCCAATTTGACATCCAAAATAAAATACCCCTGGTTTTATTGCTTTCCACAGGTAACTGTATTTATCACAGCCCGTTAACTGTTCACCTTGAGCAAAGTCATTGTTTAAATAAGCAGTTTGGTTTTTAAACAACCAAATATTGCGAGTATATTTCCATTGAAAATGAATTTGATCATTGACATTAATATCCAAAGGTTCCATTGCTTGATCGCGGAAACACCAATCAATATCGATCGTTTCCCCAATTTCTTCCTCTGTTTTTTTTGCTCCATTTCCTTTGTTGCTATCGTCATTTGTATTAACAACCGGCGTTTTTTCCACAAGCAACTGCGACGCACTTTTGTTTTCGTTTATTGCCCGTTGGATATATAGCATTGTAGATTGCATGTTATTGTTATTGTTATTACTATTGATTAAAGGACGGTTCGTGTTTGGATCATTTGATAGCCGAGAGTTGGGCGTAGGAATAGTTGTAGTCGCAGTTACAGACGTAGTTGCATTCGACTCGGGGCCCTTTCGTTTTCTCTTGTTACGTAACTTGCGTGCTTTGGGCAATTCGGTGATATCTTTGGGAAGGACGACGGCTTCAGTATATAGTTCAAAAGATCTGGCCAAAGATGGCTTGGGAGCGAAATTGCCAGCAGTGGTTGTGGACACCTCTTGGCTCGGAAAAGAGGGTGGTTTGGGAAAAGGTTTGGCGGTGGTCCCAGTTTGCGGGGTATCTTTCAAAGCGCAAATGAGATTGTGCAAGTCCATTCGTTGGCGCAAGTTGTGAATATATAGGCCTTGGTCCAAATCTTTTAAGGTCAGCGAAACAAGCAGATCTCCGGTGATTTCGTTTCTGGCAAATGTATCGGCGTACTGTGTAAATTTCCCGCTGTCGACAGAGGAGATCCAAGCTTTTACCATTTCACAAGACCATTGAGTCACACTTGGCACTTCATTTGTTTGAGTCTTTTCATCGGTTTCCTTAGCCATGCTTTCTTGTTTTAATACTTCCTTTTTTTCTTTTTCTTTTTTTCTCTTTCTTTTTCTTTTTCTTCTT
>ASPP01001412.1:0-12941 GCA_000512085.1 Reticulomyxa filosa
AATCTTTGTTTTCATTTTAGGAATCTTCAAGCAACGTATATACTTTTAAAAAAGATTTTTAAAAAAAGAATTAGCATTGTATCTTTAGTAGTTAGAAAATTTTGATGCCTTTTTTTTGATTATTTGAAATTTTTTTAAAAAATATTTTTTTGTAATGTTTTTACCATTTATCCACCAAATGTTCTCAATCATAAGAAACTTTGATTTTACCATCATCATCTAACTCTTTCTTGACGTCTTTTGCAGTTTCGCATTTCCAGAAACAAGCTATATCACAATTTTACGCTGAACTAGCAAATAAATATTTTCTGACCTGCCAGATCCAGCTTTTCTTTTTATGGTTCCATTGCACTTATATGACTCCAGCCAAAATCGAAGCGAAGCTATACTTACAATAAATTTCTTTGCTACATATCGAATGCTAGCTCCACCAATCAATATGACAACAGCAACTCCTTTCGTAAAAGCAGTCAAATGTTTCATCATTTTAAATATCAATATTTTGAAATGTCAATTGAAAATATCAACAACAAAAAATTAGCATGAAAAAAAAATTTAATATTTAAAAACTACAATATTAATGAATATTTTTTTTAAAAAAATTATGTTTAAATCCTTATTTTTCATGGAGAAAATCGATTCTCTTCATATAATCCCATTTAGGTATTGCAGTTTTTTTTGCAATATACTGTACAATCTATTTCTAATAATTTTATCAGTTACAGAATTAATGTTTAACTAAATAAAATTCAAAATCTTTAATTTTTGTAAGTAAAAATTATTATGTGTATTTCTACAATAAATATAGTTTGTCATAATTTACTACAAACATTTTTGATTTCTTCATTCACTTTTCAAAATTTCACTTCTAACTAAATGCTATGCTATGCAATTGTTAACTATAATACGTTACAAATCTAATTAACATAACAATTAATTTCATATTATAATCACAATCTTCCGGTCATATCAAATAACATTGTCACTATGCTATAATCAAAAATTGAACTCAAAAATAATAACGAAATTCAAAAGTAATACAAATTTATTTGAACGCATTAATTAATATAAAACTAGATAAGATCATCAAATTGCGTTCAATCACATTAAGAAAAACAAGTGCCTGCTTTGCGTTACTTAAAAAATGTTATCATTATATACGTATATACTTGCATATAATCGTTTATGAAGTTCATGTTTGCAGATCTGTTTGCATGTGTTTGTTTTACATGTAGATAAAGGAATATAGTTAATTTGATTATTATCTGAATTGTTTGTTGTGATCACTTGTGGTTTACATTTGAAATCTATTACCGGCGGAGGTATTGCAGTTGTGTTTGCAATGTTGATCATATTTTGCTTCCTTTGATTTGTTGTTTGTATCGTACTTTACATGATGTACAACATTAAAATGATGTCTAAAAATTGTAATATTTGCACATATTTTTAAAATAACGATTGTACGAAAATGCGATTTCTCAGGAGAAATTCGATATTGCATAAAGTACTATTTTATCGTTAATATTTTTTATTCACTGGATTTAAATGTTGATAATCCTAAAGTTTGCTGTTTTATCCCTTATCAAATCTCGTAAACAAAAGAAAAGGGTCGTTAACAAAGAAAAAAATTTCTTTTTAAAAGTTAATATCAAAGGAAAGAGAAGATGGATAATATACTTTTTGACATTGACAAAACAGAATCAGAAAAACAAGAATGTCCGAATTGTGGTCCAACGAAAATAACATATGATATGAATAGTTATGACAAGTGTTGCACCAAGTGTGGGTGTGTGTTGGAGGATCAATTTCAGATTGAATTTGACCTAAATCGCAAAAACATTGATGATCGGTCTGGTTACTATCAAAAGCATGACGAATCGGGTGCAATGGCAGCGGCAAGAGTTGGAAGAGCAATACCTTTTACTCAGCTATTACAGGCTCCGGTATATTAATATGTGTAAAAAAAAAAGATTCATGTAAAAAAGCTGGAGTGTATGAAAAGGACAGTTGAGAGAAAGAGATGACAACTCAGAGAGATATTGTGAATGGATATACATATATGTATGTATGTATGTATGTATACATATAAAAAAGTCTCCAAAAGACGTAGCAGTGCGAGAAGTGGAGAGCATAATGTATGAGATCACACAGCAGCTGGGATTGAAACGATTAGAGGCAGTATGTCAAAAGGCAATGCAGATGTTAAGTGCAAGGCAAAACTGGGGTCATCATATGAATCAAGTACCAAACCATGAATGTTAATTTGTTGTTGAATCAGCTGTTGTAATAAAAAAAAAAAAAAAATAAAAAATAAAAATTGGTAATCTATAGCTGGCGTCTATGCAGAACACAAAAACTGACGGTTGGTTATAAAAAAGAACTACTTGCATGTGTATGCTTGTACATGTCTTGTCGAGATCAAAAACAGCCAGAGCCTTATCTATTGATCGATTTTGCGACGGCGATCAAAGTGAACGTATTTCGCTTGGCACGTGCGTTTTGTCGGATTTGCCATGGCTTGAGGTACCAACTGCCTACATTGAATGACCCCGTTCTATACGTTGATCGCTTTGTCAAAGAGCTGAACTTTGGGGACAAAACCGCCATCGTGGCCAACACTACCTTTCGCCTCGTCATGCAAATGAAAAAGGAATGGATCGACACTGGTCGAAGACCGGCAGGCATCGTCGGTGCCTGCATCTTGGTCGCTGCCAGAATTCATGGCTTCCACTGCACTACTGAAGACATTGTCCGTGTCGCTAAAGTCAGCATTGGCACCATCCAAACTCGAATTCGAGAATTCTTGAAAACACCTTCGGCTTCGTTACATCTTAGCCAAATTGTTTCTGATCAACCTTTAGTTCTCTTCTTTCTTCTTTCTTCCTTTTGGTCCACTTACTTCACTGTTTTCAATGACAAAGGTTTTTTTTTTTAAAAAAAAATAAATAAAGGAGACGGATGAGTCGAAATCTGCCCCGCCGATTTTTATTAAGCATTTGCGTAAAAGGATACAATTACAAAAACAAGAAAAAACCGAAAGTGAGGGGATGAAGGCCAAATGTAAGACTGAGACAAACAATAGTGATGATAACAAATACAAACACGAAAGTGAAAATGAAAATGCAAATGAGAGTGAAATTGAACATGCAAATGAGGGTGAAATTGAAAATGCAAATGAGAGTGAAATTGAACATGCAAATGAGAGTGAAATTGAAAATGAAAACAAGTACGAAATTGAGATTGAAAATAAACATGAAATTGCAACTAACAACGAAACCAACAACAACCATACAATTGAAAGAGACGATGGCTATGCAAGCAAATGTGATCAAAACGACGAGACAGATGAAATACAACAAGATGCTGCATCCGCTTTCAACGAAGTTGCAACTGAAAATATCACCTTAACTGACTTGTTTGGCGAAAGTGATGCCGAGGAGAGTAACGCTGGACAAACTTTGACCGGTGCCGAACAGGCTTTGGTCGACGGTGGACACAATTTAACTCATGCCGTCGATTACATGGGTCCACAATGGCTTCCCGATGGAAATGAGTGTCCGACTCAATCTTTTTGTAAACCTTCTCTAAATGAAAGTGGTCGCCATGAAAGGAATCGACCATCATCAGGCATAAAACCCAACAACAATGCTCAACCCAAAATTCTCACCGATGAACATGTATTTACAAATTTGGATGATTCCACTTCGGATGAGGAGGTTGATCGAATGCTGTTGTCCAACAATGAAAGTAAATTGAAAGCGTCTTTGTTCAAAAAGGTAAACCCAAACTGGAAAGAGTTAAAAGAGAAACAAGAACAAGCATATGCAAAAACGCAACCAGTTTTCGCTGTTAAACCAGTAAAAAGGCGTTTAGAGAGACACATAGACATAAATAAAGTTCTTACGCCACTTAATCTTGATCCTTATGATGATGATTATGCCACGCACATTTTGCATGCCATTGGCTCTAACGTACGGCGTAAATTGACACAGACGAAAACCAATACTGAGATTGCTGACACAATACCACCGACAATAGACAAGACCGACAATAATATCACAGATGGCTCAGATACAGTGTTCGATCCTATGGCGTTGTTAGACGTAGATAAAAATACTCAAGATGACTCTTATGATAAGGACAGCAATAATTACGAAAATGTCAATGATAATGACAATTATGATAACGATAATTACAACGCTTACAATGAGTTTGATGTCGGAGAATTCGAAGACGATGAATGAACCTGAACATCCAGATCTTTTCGAGGTGCTCACAAATTTATCATTTGTAAGACATTCAAAGATCAAATGTTTTGATTAATTTTTTGTTTTGATGTTTGCAGTGCAATTACTGCAAATAACTGTTTCCTATTTTGAAGATATACTACTCTTTTTGTCTGCACGGTCATTTTTCCCTCACTTCTAGATTTTTCTCAGATGCTGGATCCTTGCAACAAGTATTATCTTTTCCTTTAAAAAAATACATATAGACAATAGCCTTAAAAGGCCGGGCTTGTATGTATTGTTAATTTGAACAACTTGCGAGCATTCAGCTTTGTTGTATCTGCCAGAGTCATCTCTGGCAAATTTCTGATTATTGACAAAAAGTTCACATTTGGAATTTGAAATAAAATTGCAATTTACAACACAAAATTTAGCGCAAATCGAATATAATAATAAAAAAAATTATTGAAGCAATATTAAAATGAGATGTTAACAATCACCAAATACCCACGACTGTAGGTTTTGACGACGAGTATCTTTGCATTTATTTAATTGAGCAGTTAAGTCTGCAATTTCTTTTTGCAAAATAGCAATGACCGCGTCATTTTGTGTGGTACCATAATATTTGAGTTCTTCAAATCTCTCTTTTTCCGACAAAAGCTGAGACACTTCTCTTTCCATGGTTTCATTTTTGCTTCTGTCATCTTTCAAAGTTTTGTCATTATCCAAAAGTTCTTCAAAAAGATCACTTAATTGTTTTTCCCGTTCCTCGATAACCTAACACACACAAAAAAAAAAAAAAAGGGGATGTTCATATGACAATCACAAAAAAAGAAAAAAAGGGCGTTTGTTAAAAAAAAATTACCTCCCGTAGACTGTTATTTTGCAATGTTTCATGAAAAGTTTCCAACATCTTCAAATCCTTGTCAACTTTTCCAAAGTAGCTTTATCCAAATTGTTTGCGTTTTGTTTACTGGATAAGTCGAATTTCAGTTGTATGTTTTCTTCTTCTAATCTTTTTTTTTCACGCAGAAGTTCGCCCATTCTTTTATCAAATTGCTTCATCTGTATTTTTGGATCGTTAGTGGCGGCGACATTATTGGCTCTTTGAACAGGGAGTCTAGCCGTTCCTGCGGTGTTGTTGCGTGTGCGAACACGATGCGTTTTGGTCTGCGTCAGTGTTTCGCTGTGATAATTGCGTCGCGTTCGAGGGTCATGTTGCACTGCCTCTTTTTCTTTTTGGCTATCACGACGTTTGCCTTCAAATTTTTGGCCACGTCCCAAGGGAGTCCTTGCTCGATTATCTTTGTTTTGCTCTTGTTGACTCTTTGATGTGTCACCAATATTTGGCGTCGGCGTAAGAGCACGTCGTGAGTCGTGTTGCAATATATCACTTATCCGAGTTGTATTTATACCAAGAACTGTTGTTCCTGTTGTAGTTGTTATAGCTGTTGCAGTTGTTGCAGCTGTTGTAGTTGTTGTAGTTGTTGTAGCTGCTGTTGTATCCACTGTTCCTGTTGTTTTTGTTGTTGCTACTGCTGTTGTTCCTGTTGCGTTCATTGTCTCTGTCTCAATCTCTATTTCCATCTCCGGTAGTAACATTACTTGCTGCTGTTTTACCAACAAACCATACCCTTTGCGTGCGCTAAAATATCTTTTCCCCCGTATAAATCCATCGTTTTGGCCTTTGCTTTCGTCCAACTCCACGCCCACATATAATCCTTGGGCAAAGTGAACACATCCCAAAAACTTGATTACCCCGTTGCCATAACCATCCACGTATACTCTTTCACCCAAGCGAAACGTGTCCAACTGTTTCAATCGCACCATCACTCCCGAGGACACTTTGCGCACATGACGTTTATCGTTTTTCTCGTTTTGGTTGGGGTTTAAATACTTGGATTGGTTGGCCAGAAAGTCTTTCGCGACCACGTTTGACTCATGGACTATTTCACTTTTTTGCTCTGTCGTTGCATTTGAGGTCTCACCTGTTGTATTTGTTTCTGTTGTTGTTCTATCAGGTCGCACGGATCGAAACCGACTTGTTGTTGATAATCTATGCATTTTTTTTTTAGTTACTGAACCTCTTGCCCCTAACGCAAAGTTCTTTTAAAGACGGTTTTGAAGTAAAAAATATTGTTAATAACAAGTGAAATTGTCGTGTTTGAAAAGATTTAAAAACAAACATTTGGAAACATGACAAATAGTATTTCTGGATAGCTAAAGGCTCTCTCGATGACAGTTAATAAGGCAATCAACTGGCAGAAAAGCCAGCAAAACAACAGTTCATGTTATTTGTTCTAAAGAGTGTAAAAGCAAACCCGTTACACATAAAAGATAAATAAAAGGGTTGAAGAAGTGAGTAAAAAGAAAACAAATTATTTTTTTGTGAGTCAGTTATTTGTTTCCAGAATCAATATTTAAATCATTTAATTTTTCGTCAAGTGTTTGAATAGTTTTAAAAATGATTCTGCGAATAGATTGATAGACGATGAGAACTTCTTTATGTTTAAGTTCTCGAGGGTCAATGTTGGGTTTGGTGGATTGATAATGAGATTTCAATTCGATCATGCTTTGCTTTAAATTTTTTAAGATAATATATTCAATGGATTTCAGTTCCTCCAATTTCATCAATTCGTTGTCATCAGAGAGACTGGAGGACGCGACTTGGTTGATGAGCATCTCATCATTCATTCTTTCTTCCTCTTGACTTTGATCCTTTGCTGTCGCGTCGTTATGCGCTTGCGTTTTCGATTGATTGATCTTGTCTTTTCGAGTGATGATTTTATCCATTTGAGCAATTTGTTGTTGAGTCCACGAATCCAATTGTCGGTCGCTCAAAAGTTTGATGCGATTGGCGATCAACAGCACATTCGGAACAGAGTCATGTAAGGTCAGTCCAACTGCCAAGCTGTATTTCTTTCCCCCGTGTTCGTCGTCCAGTTCTCGTAAAAACTGGCTCATCCCCATTTTGGTTAATATTTCTAATTCTTTGCGAAGCCTCTGTAAACGAGGTTTATTTAACGACACAAAAAGAGTTATTTACACGAGCACACATTGTATGTGTATATGTACACATAAAGAAAAATAAATAGATAGAGAAATGTATATGTATATATAATGTAAAAATAACCTTGACGTTACTGTTATCAAAAACGCAACTAACAATAATACGGTCAAATTCATTCCATTCCAAAGCAAATCCGAAATTGCACAAAAGTTCCCAATTGGGTGCGGCGGTATACTCATAACAGACCTCGCCTCCATGCACAATCATTTCTTGCGCGCGAATGATGACATGTTGAGTGGCTTTGTCAAACTCGAAAAACTTTTGTTTCATCAGTTGTTTGTTGAAAGACATGTAATTGGCAAATTGATTGTCGTCGGAAAAGTTGACATGTCTTCGTTGCTCAAAGCGTTGTTGGTATTGTTTGAGGGCATTGGCGCCAATTTTATGATTGCCAAAGTCGCCAATGGGAATAAAGCAATGATGATAATTCGACATATCTATCGGCTGTTCATTATCATTTTCTTTTTCTTTTTCGTTTTCATTTTCTTTGCCTTTGTCTTTGTCTTTGTCTTTGCTTTCGTTGTCCGATTTTTTGTCAGTCGACTTTTCAATCAATAGACGACAACCACGACTTCGACACGACATACACAAGAAGCGAACCATGTCGATGTCGAATGCCTTCACTCCTTCTTCTCCGAATATGTTTGGAAACTCTTCCACAATCGGCTTCAGCTGTTGATGCGTTTTGTGAATCCACACGCTCACTTCGACTGTCAATCGTTGGATTGGACACAACACTCCGCATGCCTTCAGCTCCGCTGTCGACCAATTGATGCTGTAACTACTCAAATCCTTCGAAAACAGGGAAAACCAATGACGGTAAAACTCTTTCGATGGCTTTATGTACTCTTTATAAAATAACAAGATGAAGCGGTTAATCGGCGTTTGCGCCAATTCTGGGTGCTTTTGCCATATCGGTTTCAATACTGTATTGTTGTCTATGTCGTAATCTGTCAAACAGTACTCCAGTGGTATTCGACAGATCTCTTCGCCCGGCAAACGCGATAATAAACTGCACAGACCACGGGTGTCGTGTGCAAAAGTTTTTAGTGTCAAAAATTCCAAACCTTTCACATTCCCTTTCTCTCTCAAGATTTCGCACATTTGTTGAAATACTTCTTCATCTGTATTTTTTTGTTGCAATTTTGACATGCTTTTACCAGAATAAATGTACGCTAATATTTTCTTTTTCCCCCTTTTTTTTTTTTCCAATAACTGTTCGCATTTTTTTTCAAAGCGATTACTCAAAATCATGTTTACACTTAGAAAAAATATTTTCAGTGCATCTATTCCCATTTAAGACGAGTAATTTTTGAGCAATTTTATTTGAGAATATATATTTCTTGTTTGCTTAATTAATTTTTGTACTAAAGCTCGCTCAAAAGAGCAAATCTTTCATATTACATGTTTGTTGTGCCTCGCTTTCCACATATTTTTATTTTATCAGACGCGCTTGACGGCATATATTACATTAGAAAACAATTTAGACCATAAAAAAAAATGTAGTAGTCCAAAATCATATGTGAAAATATAAAGAATAATTTAAGGGCGTAATAATAGACATTTTCGCATCAAAACAATGATTTATTTGAAAATCCAGCGCAGTTTATTGAGCAATTTTTTCCAACTTATTTGCGTAAAGATAACACTAACAAGTATCATTATGTATACGGCGATCATCCACATACTGTAATAATGATTTATTTGCTCTTCTTTTTGTGTTTTAGCTCCTACAAGTAAGCCAATGGGCCGAACAAATCGGTTGTCAGTAACAACAAAATAGCTTTTAGGCAAGCTTTTGCCAGTCTCTCCATTGCAGCTTTGTTCTTGTTTGACATACTTGGGATGAAGCGCTATTTCGACTTCAACCCATTCAAAAGAATGCCAATGTCTAAAGTCAAAAAAGAGAGAGATTAGTAAAAAAAAAAAGCATACATATGCCAACACACTGCAAGTAAGTCCCTAAAATGCTTTTGTTCCAACCTGGTCCCGTCTATTGTGATTGATCACCGAAAAGAAGAAAAGTTACAAATGGGGATATTATGAATCTTTTTGTTTGGATTGAATTTGTGTTTTTTTATTTTAAAAGAAAATATTTTTGCAGAAAACAAACACTCGAATAATTGCAGGCCAGAGATAGACTAGTGCTAAGATAAATGCCATTTCCAAAAATATTGCCAGAGCTCATCAGTTTAGTGTCACTCAGATTTTTCAAGTTGTGCTCAAGTATGGCATGCCAATTCCATACAGGTGACCCGTGGTATGCCTTGATTGATCCATATTTTTGTTTTGCCAAAGTGAAATCTGTCATGTCGTTTGGCCCTGGTTTTTTGTTAACAGCGAAATGGTATTTCCAATCACTATTTTCCTTTTTTTGTTTTTGTTTTTATTTATTAGACTGAATACACGGTAAGGTTCTGCATTTTGGTTTACGTTCAAATAATCGAACAAAAAAAAACAAAACAATGTCGATTTAAAACTGAGGTTGTTGTTGTGGGTTGATAAGTTATTGAAGTTGAATGTAACAACCAGTCAATTAATGCCTTTGCTTTTTCCTCTAGCTCAACTTTGCCTTTTCCGTTCATTTTTTTTGAAGTGTTATATTTGGGGATACTCTTCTCAAATGGCGAGCAACAGCCCACTGTCTTACGGCTAAAAATATGATTCACGTACCTGATACGATATCGAAAACACATGGCAAATTCTCGATCACTTGACTTAACAAAGCGACATTAATTGTGACCGGGTTTAATTTATTGATTTTCAAGCAAGATTGAGAGGCAAATGTTGGGGGCACGTTTTCTATTGTTTGGCGGCTTCGTGTGCTTCGCAGTGCTGAAACTAACAAAGATATCTTCAAATCAAGTATCACAGGATCTGTTTGTTTCAAAAGTGAATTTAATTGTTCCGACATAGTGATGATCGAAAATGTAATTAAATTATGAATTTTTTGACGTAACTCTCCTAGACGCTTCAGTCAAATAGTACTGATTTTGTGGAAATATTGCTTGAAGTGAGCAGCTCAAAAATGATAAATTTCTCGTTTGATGAAAACATTTAAACTGCAGCAAATTCAAAGATTATTAATATTTTAATCGTTAACTATTTGTTTTCAATTTCTGCTGAAGTTCTTTTGTAAAATTTGATAACCACTTGAGAGATTAAAAATTTCATTTGTACAGCAGTCACCAACACAACAGCTAATTGTATACTATAATACCAAAATTAGCTCAGTTGTCCACACTAACTAATTAGTGCATATATCCAATTAAAGCATGTGACTGAATAACAAGTACAAAATGCCGAAAATGGAAAAAGTATTACACAAAGTCAAAGAATAGTTAAACTAATTTCACATGCAAATAAAAATTAATATTTTTGAGGGCATAACTCAATTATTTTGTCGAAAGTCTGATTCTTAATACAACTGGCAAGACACAAAGTAAAATATTGGGCCTAAACAAAAAAAGTATTTTTTGGATAAAACTCTAGATACTGTACGAAAAGTCGCAATATACTTCTCAAAAAATTTTTTACATTCGTATAAACTGATTGTAGTACTATCCATTTTTGTTTTAATTTATGGACCAAAAGTTAATTTCTTCTATTTTCCGATATACAGCTAAACTGACATACTTGAATTTTATAAAAGTACGTAAATTGTTTTGATTGATGTTTATTTTACCTCTTTTAAATGGGAAGTTGTTGTGATGCTTTCTTTGTATGTTATGAACTATTTCTTTTTTTCTTACGAGCTAATTTCTGCCACTATCTCTTAAAAGATCATTTGAATTCATTCAAATTGCACATAACAGTGTACAGTTGCGGAAAAAATAAAATTTTGTTCGATCAAGCATACTATGTGATGATTATACGTTTAATCAGTACATATACATAAAATATCATCGAAAAGTAAAGAAAAAAATGTGAATATTGAATTGTGAGCGCTTGATTTAAATAAGTGACAGAAAAGAGAGTGGAAAACATTCTCTCTTGCAGCATACAAAAGAGCAATAGAAAGTTTAAGGTGATAACGACGCAGATTGAGTGGTAGTCCGAGCTTTTTCGGACAATTGTGCGTATTGATGCATTGGCAATAGCTGTTCTTCAACTTTGTGTTGTTTGAACGATAATATATTTGTTTCATGTCGAGGTTCATAACATGCGACACTAAAGGAAAAGGAAAAAAAAACACGATAAGCCAAATAACAAGGTAAAAACAAGAAAAAGATTGGATTTGAACAGACAAACAAAGAATATATGCACAAAGAACTGTATGAGAGCCGCCAAAGCATCAACAAAATGTGCTTGCTTTTCTTTAATGGCACATTGCAAGGCCTTATCAATGTTGGCAACTTGGAGACTGCACAGACGCTGAATATCAGGATCATTGATCATAAAATCAGTCAACGTCTTTGCTGCATAGACTCGGATCTTCCACACACTTTCGGCGTTGATAAGAATGGGGATCTTGCTTTTGCTAAAGGCTTCCTCCCATTTGTTAACTTCATAGTCAGTTAATATCATCAATAGTGAGCACACATTGCATTGCACTTTTAATAATTCACGCAAAAGAGGAGCTCTACAAGTGTATGTTGGTTGTGAACTAGCCGTCGTTTCATTTTCAGCCTCATTGGCATTGTCAATTTCCATTTTTTTACTTTTTGTATCCGTTTTGACGAGATTGAATTTGCAAACGTCAATCCATTGATTTAACGCTACAATCAAGTGATTATACGATTCCACATTTTCCAATTGAAACTATTTCGCTCCACCAACACAAACACAAATTATCCCCACGCAATTGCACATGCACACGCATGCACACATACATGTATATACATAAGCATACATGAACGGCGGTATCAATTAAAAATTTGAATGTGGCCATCGAAGAATCTTTTTTGAGTAGCATCTCCACCCTGTCCAAAGTGGAAGGTATACTGCACAAATTGGCGATTGCACAGAGACTGGACAGTATGCTATGAATGGAAAGTGTGTTCGAATTGTTATTGTTTAGTGTCATAAGTAGTCGTCGCACTAACAAATCATCGCCTTGTTCGTCTTCTTCCACTGCTATTTATGAATCAACGAAGAATGCAATTTATTTAAACAAAAAAAGAGATGGAATGATGAATATCTTACCTTCATGAGCGGAAAGATTTGGATACAAATCGTCGTTGGGACTGTCTTTGTGATCAAATGAGGACGTCGTACCCGAATCGTAGCGTTGTGGCCTCGAGGGGACAGGTCCTCCACCAAATATGGTCAGTATAACTGTAACCGCTCTCATATGTTCCGCGTGTCTCTTTTTTCTTTGTTCGTTTTCTTTGATTTCCTCCAATTCCAATGTTTGTTTGGATTTGTACGACTTCCTTTGAATCACGTCTTCGCGCAGCGTGTCGTCGCGATACACGTCACTGCGAAAAGGCTGCAGCACAAATGCACACAGCAATGAGTCAAACATTCGAACAAAATAATCGATTTCTCCCCTATTTTTTTTTGCTTTTATCTTTTTTTCTTCGCCGCGCTTTTTTTTTTTCATTTCGTTTTTATCAATCGACATTTTGTGTTCTTCACCACTCTCCATTGCATTAGCAATATTATTATTATTGTTACTATTATTATTATTATTATTATTATTA
>ASPP01001419.1:0-12837 GCA_000512085.1 Reticulomyxa filosa
CATGTACACAGACAAAAGAGTTTAATGCAAGAAGAGGTTTACCCATGTTCAATATGAACACCAAAAGCTTTTAAAGATGCAATGAGTAATTGTACATTTTCTTTGACGTTTTTGTTTGAAATTGGATACGGTTTTAAGGCATCCGGTTTGTGGATGACACGAGTATCTACAAATTCGGCTTCGACCAAGTTCACCATTTCACACAACAATTCACAATCATACAACGCACTCAACACGTGGTGGATATCTAATTTTGGTTGTGGCGTGTATAAACACACGATTGGGTCGTCACTGTCTTGAAATAATCGATTTACATACGTGCCAATCGATTCAACCTCTTTTTCATTCTTTTTTTATTATTATTATTGGATTATGTTAGTTTATGTTAATGTAGATCCTCCTCGGAGAGTCTTAGTCTCTGTGTGTACCAAATTTTTCCGAGTCAAATGGTAATTGAAAGGTACACATTGGAGGGGAGGGAAAAAAAAAATAAAATGACTGAACATCCGGAGTAATAGTAATGGAGTCAATATGCTGTTTTCTTTCTTCGTCTTTATCCAACCACCAAACATCAGCTTTTTCTTCGTGATGAGGTTCAGATGTTTTGACATCAGTGACAGTGTTGACAGAGGACAGCATTGCGTCTTTCCACTCTTCGTTGTTTTCTTTCAATTTCTTCAATCGTTCTTGATGTCTTTCATCTCTTCTTTCGTCTCCTGTTTTTGTTTCACTCAACATCTTTTCGACATTCGCTTCTGCGTCACGATGACGTTCGTTCAAACTGCTAACCAACACTTCGCCTGATCTCTGCAATTGATCAGGTTTTTCCTCCTGGTTAGTTATTTAAAAAGTGGAGAGACAAACATTGAAAACAAAAAAATCATTTGAAAATGGTTAAAAAGTATCTACAAATGTATTTGAACCTTGCGAGCTTTATTTTCGATTATATGTTTCAGTTTTAGCAAATCATTGATTCGGCCATTCAATTCTTCAATCGCCACTTGATGCTCTTTCACGACGACCTCATTTTGTTGTGAGTTTTGCAACATTGTGTGTAATGACTTTTTCCATTCTCCATTGTCTGTTGAAATGGCTTCCAAAATGCTCTCTCGTCTTTGCAGTTCGGCCGTGTCTTTCTGTTCGTCTCCACTACTCATATGTCGTTTCTTGGCTTCCCTTAATTTTTCCTTCTGTTTTTCGTGTCTTGTTTCCGTTTCCAATACCAAGCCTTCACGTTCCTCCGGGACAGTTGCGTTCTAATTGTACAACAGTGCGATAAAGCCTAACAAAAAATTGCGGTATTTTTGAAATTTTTTTAAAAAATAAATTAGCTCAAACCATGTCTTTAATCTTCAACATGTCATCCCTTCTCTTTTGTAGTTCGGTTAATAATTCTTGAATAACCTCGTCTTTGAAGTCTGCCTCAGACTCAGTCTGTTGTGTGAGAACGGTGGGATTTCCACGCACTTGAATGATTTCTTCAATCAATTGTTGCCAGCGCTTATTGTCTTGTGAAATCACATCTGCGTCTTTGTTTGTTGTCTCTGTCTGTCCGTTTTCTTTTTGCTCTTCATCATCTTTCTTCTCCGTATCTGTAGTTTCTGAAACACTTTCTGTCCCATCGGTCTCATCGTCATGGACGTTGTGTATTTGCTTGCTATGTCTTTCCTGCACTTCTTGTCGCACCTGTTCCAAGAAGCTGTTCGCTTCGTCTCCCTTCATTACTTTTAAAACGCGTTCCAAGTCATTTGTGCGATGTTGCAATTCATCCTTTTTTTTTTAAGTCATACTTTGAATAAATTCATACAAACCAAAATTAAAACAAAACATGACATACCACGTATTGTTCTGCTTGTGTTTCTCCTTTTTCAAATTCGTGTTGAACAACACCAATCAAATCTCTCCATGCTTTGTTGCCTCCATTGAACTCTTCGAAAAATTCGTCATCTGGAACTACTTCGATCTTTTCGAGTTTCACTTGTTGATCGCGATGACGGTCTTTCATGGTATTTTTCAGTTGTTCCAATCGTTCGTTTCGTGGTACATCTTTGTTCGCTTCATCATGTTCTGTATTGCATACACATTGTAAAGGAAGAAAAAATAAACATTATTATTTTTTTTTTTTGCATGTCATTCATTCAATTTTAAAAATAAAGACAATTAACCAGGATGGAAATAGATGTCATTCAAATTTACCAAGTCTGAAATTCTACCGGTCAATTCCTCCATGCATTGTTTGCACGCTGTTAATAAGTTCTCTTTGACAGGCTTTAGAGATTGGTCTTCGTGCCCATCCAAAGACAGTAACGGCGGATCTCCACCTTTGTGCCCATCTTCGGCATGACTTTTCAACGCTGTAGTGATGGCCTGGTCGACAGCTTCTTTAAACTTGTATATTTCATCTTCCCAGGCTTTGTTGACTTCTTTCAAATCTTCCGGGTCTGTTTTCATTGCAACCTCTTGTGCGCTTTCGAGAAAAATGAAAGAGTCAAACCCTTGCAAGACAGTCACGTGAGGAAAACATACCAAATTGCAACTGTTCCATTTTATTGACAAAGTCTCGATGTCTGTTTTGGACTTGTTCTACCAATTCTTTCAAATCCTTGTCATAGCTTTCTGCTGGTTCTTCTTTGTAAATTGTATGGATGCGATGCAAATCAGAGGTGCGATTGTGCAGTTCGGTTAATAATCGGTTGATTTGTTCTTGAGAGGTATTCTTTTTTTTTTTGACAAACATTTGTTATGCTCTTATATGAACAAAAGTAGTTTGAATACACGGACAGAAAAAACAAACCTCGTCATCTTCCTCCTCTTCTTCTTCTTCTTCTTCTGCTTTTTTGTCTCCTGCTGCTTTCTAAAAAAAAAGCAACAACAAGTGCTCAATACAAACATTTATACATATATATATATTATATAATTAATATATGTGGCATATACATGCATATGTGTATAATGTCCCTCTTAGTTCCTGCCTAGGTGATACCAAAACATTAGGGTAGAGAAGAGCAAAAAAAGAAAAGCATTCGAATGCCTAACCTCCTCATTTGAGTCATCAAAAGGTTTCAATTCCTTTTCCAATTCATCCATGAATGCATCCAAATCCATATCTTTGTCACCGCTGGCACTTTCCGGGTTTTCATCGCCTTCGGCCCACATCTTAACATCTTGAATGTACACAACAGCAGTCTCACCCTTTTCGGTTTGGATTCTGACTTTGTGTCGCAGTCTTTCGCGTTTGGGATACACTTTGATAGTGCGG
Organism: Reticulomyxa filosa; assembly: GCA_000512085.1. Taxonomy (NCBI): domain Eukaryota; phylum Foraminifera; family Reticulomyxidae; genus Reticulomyxa; species Reticulomyxa filosa. Next base: position 3,260 of record ASPP01001419.1, read on the forward strand.
ATGTCGTCTAAAAACAGATACTTTACAATCACATTTTTTTTTTTCATTGCTTCTTTTTGCAATCGAATCCATTTTTCTTGGTTTTCTTTGAATCTTTGCAATTGTCCCAAATAATAGTTTCGTTGTTTATCCATGTCCTTCATTGCTAATTTCAACTGCTTTTTCAACACGCGAATTTCTTTTTGCAAGCTTTTCACTTGACGAGCATCATTTCCATCCGATGTCGCACTGACAATATTTATTGTGTCACGAGTTTGTTATATCACCATATGTCCTCGATATACCTCATACATGTTGCGTGTATATGCCATATTGCATCGTATACACAAAAATATAATGTATATATGCATTATTATAAAAATACTTTTATTTTGGCTTGAAGAGAAATGAGGAGAAAACAAAAAAGACACACTTTAGTTTTGCATTTTTTAGTTTTCGTTTAAGTGTACGTATTTCTCCTTCTAATTCTTCCACGCGTGTTTTCTCATCACGTGCTTGCTTGACTTTCATTTCATACCGTTTCTTAAAATCTGCCAACTCACGCTCAAGTTTTTGGACACGTGGTTGTTTTGACTTTTTTGTAAAATAAACAACACATTGTCAATTTTTTCTTTTTTTTTGGTATGATAATCAAGTAATGTGACACATTTTTTTGGGAGGGTCGAGACTTTTTTTTAAGACACCGTTTTTATTTTAAAGTTCTTTTTTAAGGAAAAAGCACGATCAACAACTTAACTAAAGACATGCGAGGTTTGTCAGCTGCTCTCGGACTCATGCCAGGTGATCGAGTGGCTGCGTTTTTTTGAACCTTAAGCATCTTCTCTTGTCTTTGCACCTTATTCTTTTCAGCTTCCATTTGTTTTTTTCTTGTCTAAGCCGCGATTTTTCTTCGTCCAATTTTTTTTGTTGTTCGTCCAACTCTTTTTTTAAGCGTTCCAAACGACGCTTCTCCTTTTCCATATTGCTCGACATGACAGAATTTTTTACTAGAGAATCTATATGACACAGAGAACAATGATTCTCTTCTGTCCAAAAAGTTCTTTGAAGTTTTTGAGAGTCGTTATTACTTAAAACACTATTGTGTTAAAGAATCTGCTACTTGCCCTACGGAGAATAATATAAAATGCTGAAGTGTAGTTTTTTCGTGTGAAATTAGATATGTTTTTTTAGCTACAAGATCAACTCGTAAGATTCTATATTTGATTAGCAGTTGAGATATTAAATAAGCAAAATACTGCTCTTTTGTTAAATTAAGTAAAGTTAAAGCATTGAAGATGTAATTTTGTCACAATTCTCCGGACATTCAATTGACGCCTTAAACAAAAAAAGCAGAAGTTCTGACGAGTTTTTTCAGCTTTTCTTAAAATTTTTTAAATTAGTAGTCAGAGCTTGTCCTTTGTTTGTCGTTCAACATTTAACTATGAAGCTCATAAAAGAGAGAATTTTACTTACTTTTTTCCTGCTTTTGTCTGTAAGTGGACTTTTCAAGTTAGGGCTGACAAAAACCGAAAAGTTTTGTAGAACACAAGAAAATGTATGAAGTTTTCAGCCATCGGTAACACATCTCATACTGATTGAATTGTTGGCTACAAAACGGTCACTCAAGTGTTACATTGCCAGAAAATTACAAGAAGCAAAACAAAATCAACAATGAAATGTGCTTGAAAAAGGCATGAAATTTAAAAAAATCAAAATATTGCTTGACGAAGCTCACGAAATTCGCAAAAACACAACAAACATCGTGATCGCTGACGCAGAAAAGACTTTAGATGGGCCAAGACAATTGATTGGTTTAATTAGGTTTTCGATTAGCTGTTTCTTGGTTCTTGCTCATACTTTGCACTTTTGCTTTCTCTACGTCAAAGTCCCATGTGTGGGCATATCTTCTTTTCTTGGTGTAGTGTTTAATCTAGACATAACAATTAAAGTTAGCAATTGAAAATAAACAAAAAAGATTTCAGTTTGATCAATAGTTATGTCTGTAAGTTAAAAAAATTAATGTTTCTTATTTTTGATATCTAAACCTACTATTAAAAAGTGCACTTAGTTATGACTTACCCAGCTCTGGAGACAATATTTCCCGGAAAAAAAATCATCACATGCTTCTTTGCACTTAGCACGGCTGTTAGTATTGTCTAGACATGCAAAACACTTGTCTCGCACTTCCCAGCATTTCTCGCGCTATATGTATTATTTGTGTACCGTGATGAGAACTTTGACCGAGACAGGTGTGGACCACAGAGGTCAATACATTTTGCGCACTTGTCATTTCAGACAGTTGATCAATACGATTAGTATCGACATCGCATTTAGGAATTGAAGCTGACATGGATTTACGTGATGACGGGGTCACCCTTGACACAAAAAAACCACTTTTTTCTAACTGGCCACCATTTATATTTCATAAACCCATAACATCAAGTAAACTTTAAAATATAGCAATTACTTAATTAGAAATTTTTTGTACATGTTGAAATTCAATAAAATTTTCACTTTCTACAATAGTATTCCCAAAAGAATATACGATAACGTAAAGCTGCCACGGCGTTGCTTTCTTTCTAATTCACATACTATTTTATTTGGATATTACTTTAAATGAGAAGTAAAAAAAATGGAAAATCAGAAAAAATTTTTTTGCGTACAACATCACTGAAAAGTATGGAACCTAAACGAAGTCACACAAATAATTTCTAATTTTTCCGAACAAATTAAAAGAGTTGTAGTAACTGCATATTTTTCTAATTATGTATTGAGAGCTGGTCTTTATACTTTTTGCTTTACTAAATTACATTCCTTCCGAAAAAACTAAAAAAAGAAGTAACGCGTCTGCAAGCGTACGCTTAAAGGAAAAAGATATAAAAAATCTGCTGCCCCTGCAAAACAGATCCAAGGGATGAATCGCATTTCTATCATCCATCCTACCAACTTTTATTCCAACATATCAACCTCACAAATACGTTTTTCTTCCAGTTGCTATCATTATGGCATTGGACTTGTGAAAAGTCAAAGAGGATGGAACGACCACAACAAATCTAACTCTCCACCAACAACTTCAATAAACATATGGAATCATTCAAAGAAGAATTTCAGTACCGCATTATCAGATTTGCAGTCAGTCCTTCAAAAAAAAAAGCATTTCTTGGAGGATCGACTGCAACAATATCAGGATTTGTATGAGCAACAAAAGCGGACACAAAGGCAACGTCAATCAATAATTGACGAGCAATTGAAACAAGAAGAGCCGACCCATCACCGTTCATTTGCCAAAATTCGCTATCTTCCAACATTTCCAGAGCAGTTTCCGCCAACAAATATTGCCACCTTAGATGTAAGTGTTTGTTCACTTTGAGGAATTGGAGGGCCACAAAGTTGCAGAAAATTCTTACCCAATCACAAACTCGTAAATATAAAATATCAAGCCGTCGCCTCGATCCGCGCCCCTATCGAGACGGAAGCAAAGAGTTGGACTGATTGCAGAGAAGATAGGGATGATGACGTTGTTCGATTCAATGGGTTTTCATCGATGCATTACCGTGTGTCGGGTATGTATCCCTCCAAACACAGATAGATCATTGCACACAAACCAAACAAATAAAAAAAAATAAAGGTGGATTGCAATCAAATAGTCAAGACAAACCCCGTGCAAGAACCAAAAAAAGGAACATTTGGCGTGCAAGTTGGATATGGCATTGAAAAGATTAACAAATTAGACTACAGTTTGCTGGGTTTTTATGTGAAGCAAGGTTTGCCTCCGAAAAAGTTTACTCGGGAATTCCAAGTTGGCAGAGAAGGGTTGTTGCCAGTCGGACACGAATTGACCGTCAGACATTTTTTGCCTGGACAATTTGTTGATGTCAAGGGAGTGTCGTTACGTACTTCGCACGATTTATTGTTTGAATGACTCTCTTTTTTTTAAATTAAAATAATAATAATAAGTAAGGATAAGGGATTCCAAGGAGTGATGAAACGCTGGGGCTTCAAAGGAGGTCCTGCCACTCACGGTGCGTCGAAGTGGCATCGTCGACGAGGATCTATGTGCGGAGGACGTGGTGACGGACAAAAAGTATGGAAAGGAAAAAGAATGGCTGGACATATGGGAAACAGAAATTACACCAAAATGAATGTCCGAGTGTTTCGAATTGACCCAAAGCAAAATTTGATTTATTTACTTGGGCCTTTGCCCGGTTATAACGGTGCTTTTGTCAGAATTCGAGATGCTTATTTTAAACCTCCGAAAAATCCACCATTTCCTACTTTCATACCCTCTCCTGATGAGTTACGAGTCTTTTCTTTTCAGATATTATTCTTTGGCTGAACACTAATGTCTTTTATTTTTGATTGGGAATATCACTTGATCAGAACTGAACCTTCTGGACCTCTGGAATGGAAGCCTGATGAAAAGAAGGCCTGGTTTGAAAACGAAAGTAAATCTGATGAATGGAGTGATAGGGTTTCTCCTGATTTACCATAATCACATTGTCTTGACATTCTTACACGCCTAATTTTCTTTTTGTACCCTGGTAAAAAAATTATGTTTATTATAAATGACAAATTTATCTCTTATGGCTGCCCCATATTTGCTTATTGGCTAATTTTCGAGAGATAGACACATTAATATTCTGATATAATTACCTTTCGAGTCCAAAATATTTTTGGTTAGTCTTATTTCCTTCAAACAAGATGAATTATTGTTGTGAGATCTGCACCAAGCTCTTTTTTAGCTGACTCAAGTAAAAAAATATTAGCACTATGCCCATATCCGTAACCTTTTTTTATTAAAAAACGTCAAAAAACAACAATCAATATTTTCTAACTTAGAAACTCCCAAAACATAACCAAAAAAAGTGAGCCTCTGTAATGCCTCGAACTCCGCAGACATTGTATGTGTATCCAATGTCCAACTATACGATGGGCATTAAACAACCAAAGTATGAAAAAGATGGCTCAGTAAGAGAACGAATGTTACGTATGGAACAGCAGTACAAGTCAGAAGGAATGCGTCGTCATGTGGAAGGGATATTATTGGCCCACTGTCGAGGTCACGTGCATTTGCTATTGTTTCAGATTGGAAATACTTACTTTAAGCTGTTTGTAAAGAAAAATTTTTGCAGTTTGTTATGTATTCTTATTGTGCAATGAAAACAATTCATCACTTCATACAAAAAGTCCTGGAGGACGATTGAAAGGCTTGGAATCGGAGACAGACGGATTAAAGCGTAAACTAACAAACAAGTTGGGAACTCCAAATCCAAAATATTCAATGACTTGGACAATTGGTGAGTTAATCTCCCAATGGTGGCGTCCAAACTTTGAGACAGTAACGTATCCGTATATTCCTCCTCATGTAAGTAGCCCAAAAGAATGTCGAAAAATGTTTTTAGTTCAATTGCAGAGCCAAGGACTATTTGGGGTACCTAAAAACTTGAAGTTGTTGGCAGTGCCATTATTTGAAATGTATAGTAATGCACATCGATATGGGGCTACTCTGGCCAGTTTACCACAATTATTGAGTCGTATTCATTTGGTCATCTGTGACAAAAATGGTAATCCCATTCAAAATACACATCTCAATGCCTATTTGTTGGAAAATCAACATATTCATTGGATGTTTCAACAAAAATTAAATCAACTCCAAATACAATCTCAATCTCAAAACCAAGATCAGAGCCAAAGTCAAAATCAGAACCAGAATCAAAATCAATCTCAATCCCAAACTCAAGAAGAAAACTCTTTACATGATACTCAACAGCAAAGATAATGTTATGTGTACTTTTTAGCTCCTTTTTTTTGTTATTAAAACAAAATAGTCGTAATTTATTCCGAATTTAAGCAGTAAAATCGACATTATTTACTATGTTCTTCCCTCTTTTAAAAAATTTGGATTCAACAATCTTTTCATAAATTTATGAGCATTAAAAAGCTATTTTCTTGAAACATTTCACAAAATATTTTATTTTTAAACACTATGTGATTACAATCAATTCATTTTTGTTATTTGTTATAATTTCAAGCTGTTCGTTAAACAAAATTGCTTAATGTGTTTGACAAAATAAAAAAGATTGTATGTTTCAATGTACCGTGTCGCCAATGTAATTGTGTGTACTAACTTTCGTGTTGGTTTTTCCAGCAAATAGAAAAAAATAAGCTTGAAAACGAGGGCTTTCTTGAATAAAAAACGGCCCTAAAATACAAATTTGAACGTTTAACGATGAAAGTGACTCACCTGGAAAAAAAAAAAAGCAACACACAAAATATCAAAAAATGAAAAACAAAAAATTATCATTCACAAAAAGTAGAACGGCCATAACAAACAACTCACTTTTTAACAATTGCTCTTGATTTGCTAATAGCAAACAAGACAAAAAAAAATTATGTATACATAATCGAGTGTAAAAGTGAATATAGCCAAAATCACAAAATTTCGTATATGAAAAAAACAAGCAGGGGGGAGAGATATGTGTTTTGAAAGTAGAATAAAAAAATGACATTGGTCAATGAAATAAAGCTGCCATCACGGTGATGAACAGACAAACTAACAAAAAGAAAAAACGAAAAAAAAAACATGTATATTTAATACAGAAATTCCAATTTATCAATCTGCTCCAGACTTTCCACTTGGTCAACACAATGGTACATTCGATTGACAAATTGTTGATATTTGACAAAGAAACTGCAATCAAATCCATGGAGTGGTCGATAAAATAATCCGTGCAAAATGTTCGGATAACTGACTCCATCTCGAATAATTTTGCAAAGTTCGTTTAAGTCCTCAAAGTACCCCTCTTTGATTAAATCTCTTTTTTTACGGCCATGTCGATGATGTCCACTGTCACGGGGATGCAGTTGCAATACATTATCGCCTTCGTTGTTGTTGTTACTACGACTAGAAGAAGACAGACTGCGTACCAATAAAGGTTCTGCCGTGGCAAAGTTTCGAAGTATTCCAAGATCATTGGCCGTCCAATCATTCATCGGTTCCATGGACGCATGTTGGACTGAAGCCAATGGTGGCAAAGGTGGAGAAGGTGATGTTATGACTTGCTTGGTTGTGTCTGAAGATTGACGGAGCAGAGGTCGGATCTATTTTTACAATAAACAGTCACAAACAAATAAATATATTGCGTTCCTTTCTCTTCAACATAAATAAACATAAACTGAATCGAAGTCACAGGATGTGTCTTTTTCACTGTTGCGAACACCTAGCTCTGGCAGCGACTTGGAAAATGCAAGTGCTTCTTTTTCATGTTTCAGATGTGCGTCAATAAAAGGATTTTTGTCATGCGGCAACACGCCATTATCTTCAGGCACGTCTTTTACAGACAAGGGTGTGTGGGCCTTCTCCTCTTCCTTGTCTAACTCATCCTCGTCTTCCTCTTCTCCACCCGTACGATTTCCACTGTCATCAATTTCTTTTTTCGCAAATGGCAAATTTACGTCTATCGTTAGCCCTTCTCTGAATCTTGATAGTTTGCTGTCGCTCACAATATTGCCATCTTTATATTTAGATATTCATATTATGTATATGTATAACAGAAAATGACTTTTTTTAATAAAAAAAAAGAAAACTAGTGGACACTCCACTTTTTTGAGAATAATCGTGATGAGAGCTCTTTCCAATGTTTTCAATGTCAGAATTTTTGTGACGTGACTGCACATCCAGCGAGCAAGTGCTTTGCGACTGTGATTGGTTACTGTTGTGAGTGTCTTTGGTCGAGGGATGTGAGTCTAGGGACAGTTCCGACAACTGATACTTTAACGAACTGGAATGATGACGCTGTTGATAACGATGGTGATGATGCGATTGTTGGGTAGAATCATTACGCTTGGTGGAGAAAGATTTACTACCAGTACTTGTCGAATCGCGATGTTTGAATTTCGTTGAAGTGTCATTTTTACCTTCACTATTATCTTTGGCATCATCGTTGAGCTGTTGATTTGCATACACTAATTCTTGTTGTTTTTGTTGTTGTTCACGTTCTCGTTCCCTTTCTCTCTCTCGTTCTCTTTCTCGTTCTCGTTCTCTTTCTTGTTCTTGTTCTCTTTCACGCTGCATTTGTTGCTGTTGCTGCCGTTTGAACATTTGGATCAATTGAATCCGCTCTTCGGTCAAAGTGGTAACAATTTCGCGATACAAATGGACGTGATGAAGCCATAATTGGCACGAGTAAGGGTCACGACGAAACTGCTTCGGACGTTTTTGATCGCCGAACAAGTATTGGCGAGCAATGAACAAGCAGCCAAACATTAAAATCACAAATTCATCTAAGCTGAAATGTAGCTCTGCTTTCCTCCAATCGATTTTCTTTTCGCTGTGGAAGCGATCGAACAAATACAACGTACCCAACCGTTCTTCCAAATTCATATGAATGCCAAATTTCCACCGCAAACACCACAGCACTTTAAGACGTAAGCGTAAATGATACACTTTGAGGAGGGAGGGGGCAAAAGTTATTTGTTTGTTTGTCTGTGTTACTTTTGATGTCAAATTATCACCAAAAAAAATAAATACGTATACATATATATAGAATGTACACTAGAATAGGAAAAAACTTAACGAAAAAATCGATCCCTAAGATAAATAGCAGTGAACAAGGAAGAGTTTCTTTTTTGACGATTGGTATCGATATGACCATGACTGTGACTATGGTGGAGACTGCGAGTCTCAGAGGATTGTGTGTCGTTATTATTAGTACGCATTCGAATGTTGTGGAGTTTTCTTCGACGTGTTTCTGCGATGGTATATTCACTAACCAAGCCAGTGTAACAAATGGCATTGCAAAGGATGTGATTGTAATAATTTTTGCCATGTTTCAAAATGTTATGCAGACACTTCATAAGTTTTTTCAATTCTTTGTCGTCTCTTTGGATAGTTGGATCCTCAAAAGGTTTGATATGAATCAATGATCCCTGACAGCGATCAACGAGTCCATAGACGGCAGGATCATCGTCAATCATAATGATATCCTCCGTGGCACAATTACAACGTGCTGCCATTTTTGCAATGGTTTTGAATCGACGAGTTTTGTAATCGTCCTCAAATTGTCGGCGATGCCAGTCTTGACGAGGCATCATGATCTCAAACAAATCCAAGGCCCCACATTTTCGCAAGATGGTCTGTGCATACTTTTCTGTGCCATGAGTGGACATGATCAGCGTGACTTTGTACTGTTTTTTTACGACACGTCGTAAAAACTCGAGTAATTCGGATAAATACGGACGTTTGTACACGTGGTGAAATTCAGACGTTTCATCGTCGTAAAACATGAAATAGCCATTTTTGAACTGCTCCGATTGGGGTTGTTCGTTTGTCCGTAGTGAGATTGTACGTACCATTGTTTTGTCCAAGTCGAATGCAATGACCTTCAAAAAATAATTAGGTTCAAACCGTTGATTATTTTCCAAGTCAATAGTTATTTCGTCCGTGTCGATTTCGTTGAGTAATTCCAATTCGTTTGTTAAATGTAAATCCGAAGTGTTTGTCGATATTATGCTTCGCAAGGAAGATGACGATAATGTGGATGTTGATACATTGCTACCTGTTGTTGTCATTGTTGTTGCTGTTGTTGTTGCTGTTGTTG
>ASPP01001438.1:0-12852 GCA_000512085.1 Reticulomyxa filosa
TCATTCATTGACATTAAACTTACAAGTAAGTTTACGTGAAAAAATTTGAGAGGTTTCAAAGGTAACATTATGCAAAATATCTCTTAATCCTTAGCGATTTGCAATACTTTTTTTGATCCCCTGTTGGCTCGATGCACAAGAATAATAATAAAAAAATTTATAAAATGTACTGTTTTATAAAAATACAGAGTTTCAATCGATATGAGTAATACATGCCCCAACATTCGTAGTCTTGAGTTGGCCACTCAAAAATAAAATGTTTTCAAGTTTAGCGCTAGTTTATGCACTGCATCTTAAAAAAGTTTATTGCATGAACATTTGTAAGCTATACAATCAAACAAAGAAAAATGCTTTTTTTTTACAAAGATTTTGCAATTATTTTCTTCCTTTTTCTTTCTTATTCTCATTCTTTGTCGAGAAAATTTGCATTTAGAGAGCATACACGCTACTATTATACTTCAGGCACTTTTTTATTAACCAAAAACATCAAAAAATGCCGAAATGTTTAAGATTATTTTCATTTTAAAGAATATTTGAATAATTTTTGGAAAAACGTTAAAAGTGAACTTAAAAAAGTACATAAAATATCTTGGCAAAAATGTCTTTCTAAAACATTATAACAAAAATTAAAAAGATTATCAAGTCATGTTTTCTGACATTCAAATACAAACTAAACAAAAGAAAACCGCAGAAATTGGGAATCATGCACAAAACAAAAAGGAAGCGCGTCAACCTGTGATTATCGGCGGAATGATTATTGGTTAAGTTATTCGAAAGCTTTCCCCCTCCTCTTTTTTTTTGCAAAAAAAATAAATAAAATAGATGTGATCGCCCGCGTGACGGAGAAGGTGAAGCCAAAGCATTACAATTCTGGAATAGTGCAATATGTCCGAGGTGGAGTTGGAAGAAATATTGCGGAGTCTTTGGCTAGGTTGGGCCATCGTCCACGGTTGATTAGCGCTGTTGCGGATGATAACCCTGGCCTGGAATTGTTGGAACATTGTAACCAGTTGATGATTGATACAACAGGAGTCCATGTGTGGAAGCATGGAAATGTCTCCACCTCCAGCTTTATGGCGATATATAATGAAAATCGTGATTTACATGTGGCTGTTGCTGATCTCACTATTTTAGAAAAAACTCTTACCATTCAATATGTATGATTTTTTTTTTTTGAACAAGGTAAAAAAGTTAAAGTTATTTTCCATCGTTTTTGTGCTTTCTTCCTTCTCTTTTGACAGTTGGCAAAGTTTGAAAACTGGATAAAAAATGCCCCAATGCTGGTCATCGATGGCAACTTAACACCTCGAATTATCCAATTTATTTTGTCACTTTGCTTCCAAGAGTCAGGAGACAATGTTCCAGTTTGGTATGTTCCAATTTCAGTTGAAAAAGCGGTACGTGTGGTCAATGACCAACATCGCTTGGATGGGATTACGTACATATCACCAAATGTGTTAGAACTATGGAGTTTGTTAGTGGCTACCAAATATCCACATCCAATCATTCGCGAAAAAACTAACTTAAGTTGGACTGACATAAACCCTCTTGTTTTCTCCCTTCGTTCCCTTATCAAGGTTATCCTTTGCATGTCAATGTGATGATCAGAATTTTTAAAAATTTTGAACAAAAATGGCTGCACTTCTACAGAAAAGATTGAAGAATATGCCAGATGGTTGGTAGAGCGTGGTGCACAAAATGTTGCCGTTACCCTAGGGGAATTGGGAGCAATGGTCGTAAACCGTAACCAAAGTCAGTACTTTGAAGCTGTTCCGATTGAAAACAGACTCATTCAAACCACTTGCGGAGCTGGAGACAACTTAGCAGCAGGAACTATTTGTGGGATACTGGATGGAAAGCCATTGCTAGAAGCAATACAACTTGGTTTAAAAGCAGCAAAAAGCGCCTTGTTAGTGACAGGAGCTGTCAATCCACTTTTAAGTCGACAACTGCTGCAAAAGCCCGAGTTTTCATTACAAAAAATTAACACAAAGTTATGCAAAAAAAACTTTGCAGTTGAATGAATTATTTTAGAATGTGCCGTTGAGAAGTAATGGCTGTTGACCACTTACTGACAAAAAAATAATGCCAATAAAATCCCAAATAAGAGGCTATTTTTTTTTCCTTTATTCACAAAGCCAACGATCCCATTGGGTCCCAAGGTGGCAACACAACCGGTTTTTGTGACAATGTGTCAATGACATCTTTTGGCAAACGATTTTTGTCCACAACTAATTGGTAAACATGCTCATCGAACCATTCATCTGTCATCAAAATGTATCCCTTATTTCCTTTCTCACCGTGTGAATTTTCCACACGCCAACGCACTGGCTTTAAATCATTGTCCAATTCAACTCCGGTGAAAACCTTGTGTATTTAATTACAAGAAAACTTGGTTCAAGTAGTTTAAAAACAAACAAAAAAAGAAATAGTACTAACCATTGCATGAGTCATCAGTGAGTCTCCATACAACAATCTTTGTGCTTTGGTCATAGTAAATTCGGTGTCAAATAACAATTCGTAATCGAATTGTTTCACATCCAATATACCTTTCTCAGAATTATATTCTTTTCCAACTTGACACCCAAACCAAACAGGTATATTGTCTCTTAACGCTGTCAAAGCCTGTTCTTTTAATGTTTCGATCGGCATGTTGATATATAATACATTGGGACGCTTTCCTCCTTCGATATTGTTTAACTATTTTTCAAAACAGAGCCAATGTCGAGCATTGACGTGTCGAACTGTATCATCACAAAAAAAAAAAAAAAATAAATTACATATATTAAACTCGATCTATCGTGTATGTTTTGAAATACTCATTTCTCGGATCATTAATCAAAGAAACTGTATCGCTTACGTTCAAATGCTTGCGAACGTAATAATTGTAGAACTCCAACGGAGTGACATCATTAATGCGATGGTATTCCTTATCCTTCATTGTACACATATACATCGCAAAATGTGCAAATTAATAAAAAAAAGACGACGTCAACACAGAAATGGAAAAAAGCTTCAAAAACTTTGTCTCGGTAAGCCCATGAAAAGGATTTGGGTGGAACACCAAAGGTAATGACCAAAATACGATAGATTTCTTTCAAATGCTCCTTCTTCATTTCCCTCAAGCGATTGACATCATATTTCTTGTGTTTTTCATGATAACTGCGAATATTGCATGCAAACTCTCGGAGTTTGGAGTTCAAGATACCGTTTAAACGTTGACAGCTCTACAAATCGTACAGTTTGGATTAAAAAAAAAAAAAAAGCAAATCAATATGAAAAAGTAGCAAACATTTTTTGTTGTTGTTTGCTTTACCTTGGTTGCTGCTGCCTCCGGAAAAACGTCCTTGGGTACCAAGCCATATTTTTCAACCAAGTTGACGACCATGTCGAACTGCCCACCTGTGTTCATTTCATTGTGTCATTTAAAAAAAAACAATTGTGAAATAGAATGTCACACAATCACACCGTCTTCTTGAGGTTTTGCCAACAAGAACTTCATTAAACGACTGCTCAATGGCTCATCAACTATTGAAACAAAAAAAAAAAGTGAAGCTGGCTCTATGATTAATACTCGTTTTATATTGACAGATTACTTATGCTTATATACATATACATTTATGTATATACCAGTCGAAATGATATTTTCCAAAAAATGATTACATCGCTCAAATTTATCCCAAAAAAAGAGATAAAGTTGAGAAAACTCAAATGACTCTAATTTTAGCTCTTTCATGAAAGGAATTCGCATTGTGTTTGTTGCAGCAAACAACCAACATCTTCAAATATTGATAAGTTTTTACCACAATTCGTACAAAAAAAAACAAATTAATACTTTGCGATTGTGTGAAGAGATACAAAAAATGTTTTGTTTTGCTTTTCTCTTTTTCCTCACTTACCGCCCAGTACCGCCTTGAGATGTCACTGGCTTCACCTCAGATAAATTGATCGAAAATATATGTCGATTTTCGATCACGGATTCTCGCTTCAACGCAGCGTTGTCAATGTCGTTGCGAGTGACAAAGTTCATTGCCAACGCATTCTTTGGATTTGACTGAAAATCTTGTAAATAAGAAGATACATCCTCAGACGTGATATTTGAGAGTGTTTCTTGTGTTTTTTCTTCGGACATGATTATTTTTTATTAAGCTTTTTTTGTTCCCTTTTTTGGCTTTTACAAGCAGTAACAACTCTTTTGCACATATGAAAAATGCTTTCTTATTATATTGTACATTTATCATTATTGATAAAGACATGAGTTCCCAAAAACAGAAAGTTAAAACAACGTAGTGACTTAACAACGAAGGTTAAAAGAAAAAACCTTTTTTGGGCTCTGCAATGGGTAAGTGTATCACACATCATGAGCCTCGACCAGTGTTTGCAGGATTGCAACTGGTGTTCTACACAATTCTTTTGGTAATTGTGCTGGTTTTGTTGTGGTTCTCAACGACACACGCGTATGGTAACAACAGAGTGCCCTTGCCATTACGTATTTTGTGTTTATCGCACATCACATTTGTTTGCATATACATTTTTGTAAATTGGTTTAACTATTCGATTGGACGAGCAGCCGAAGTTCAATTATATGCAGGATATTGTCATACATTTGGTCTTATCTCTTGGAAGTTTAGGCAATGAGTGAGAAAAAAAAAGACCGTTTAAAAAAAATGTGAACTGTGATAAATCTCATTTCTTTTGTGACGGTGAAAAAAAACAATAAAAAAGTTGTGGAGTGTTTTGGAACTTGTGTATGGAATTATTTTGGTTTGAGCGTCTGAAACTCGCTTATCAGCATACACCCTACTTTATATCATCGTATATGAAGTATGCCTTCTATATTATATGTATTGTCATGACGACTTGGGTAATGACATTTGCAGTAATCATTGCGATCGATGGTAACTGCGCAATGCCATTGAGAGCAGCGGATTTCAATCCATTTGGAAAGGGACATTCCGTCTATGTCTGCGAAGGCTATTCTTCTCGAATCGAATATGCATATTTGATCACAGGTCACTCTTCATACTGCAAACATATATTTGTTAAAAAAAAACTTGTTTATTTGCACGATTACACATGTACACACTCATGTTTATATTACCAAAAAAAAAATGTACAAAAATTGTATACGCAAAGCAATTGCAACAGAAACAAATAAATGAATGAAGACATGGATACATACAATAGGTGGAATTGGCCTTTTTATGTTGAGTGTTTCGTCGGGGTACATGTATTTGTCTCGGTTGATTCGAATGGCCAATGAACATAAAGTAGAAGCGCATTATGACGTCAAAGTATACAAAGCCATTCAACGCGCCACAATTATTGCTGTCACGTCGACGACAAGTAATCTCATTGCGATCATCATCGCGATTGCTTTGGTAGGGACATACGAGGCAGGCTATCTGTTATTCCCGGTTGACGGCTTGATCAATGGAATATGCATGGTGTGCGCGTTTCATTTTGGAAATGAGGTATTATCACTTTTTTCCTTTTTTGTCAAGCGTCAGTAATATTCGTATGTTTTAATCTTGAAGACACGATTTTTTTTTCTATTTTTTGATGCATTAGATATATCAAACTTTGTTTGGCTGCTGTCGCAAATTATGTCCGGTTCCTGGACAAATTAAAGTTCCGAAGGCGTTGGAGATACAAAAACCTCTTTCCCCACGTGCCAAAGGCGAGCAACTTCTCAATGAGAGTCCGCACTAATTGTAAATCCTTTTTCTTTTCTTTTGTGTTTGATCTTGTCGTGTTTGTTTCTTTTGTGGAATGTCACAAGTAATTGCTTTATGTTGTCTATTTTGTCGGTTAATGGCACAAAATTCATTGCTTACATTATCTTGTTTGTTGGAATGACTGTTGTTCTTTCGGTTCTTCAATAGAAAAAAATCCTTCAGTGATTACTATACAACTGGTCTACTAATTTGCAAAATTTGCACGATTTTTTTAAACGAATAGCTCTTTTGGTGATCTCCCTTAGAAATTAAAAATTATTGTCTGCAATGTTATTTGACCAGTTAGCAGAGTGAGCTTTTTGTTTTTTAATATGTAATTTTTATTTTGTGACCCAACAATTATTATAATGTCCGATCAGCCCCTGCAACCGTCTGAAAATAAAGAATCAACTGTATGCCTAAATTGTTGTTTGAATCTATTCTGCTTGTAACATTGCACATGTGTGATGTTTGGCACGCCTTACACAAACAGGAAATTTCGGGGACGGATGCAAAACAAGAAAATCAACCAACAACAAAATCAGATCAAACACAAAATACAATAGTGAACACAAATCCCACTGCGTCACAATCATCTAAGACAAATAATCAAGCTACAAAAGAGCAGAATCGAGAGGCGTCCGATCTAGCCTCTCAAAAATCCATTGTGACAAGCGTTTCTAGGTGTCTATTGTACGAAATTCAATCAAGTCAAATGGACTACAACTTGCTACAAGAATTGAATGAAAATGCGGCTATGGAATATCATCAAATGACTGACCGAGCAAAAGGCCTATTGGAATGTATGGAAGTGATGAACTCACAAGAGGAACAATTACTTACTGAATTCTCAAAGATTGGCGTCATTGGCAAAGAAGTTGACGATTTGGAAGCGATCATCCAAAAATTGGATGATTATACCAAAAATTTACAAGCACATTTTGAGTTGTTGTAAGAGCTCTCGTATTCATCTTTCTCTTTTCTAACTAATCTTTGGTCTTAACTATTCATTTCTACAAATTCAGTGTTGCTTATTTGTTTTTTTCGTACACATGTTGACAATATTCACATAAATCAACTTTAAGTAATCGTGCGACAAATTTTGTAAATAAAACTCTTTAATAAAAAGAAAAAGACATGTGTATGAAAAATTAAAATAAGCAAAAATGGTGAACAAGTTAATTAAAACTATGATTATTTCTCAAACTAACTGACTCTTCATTTCATTTTATTAAAACACATGGAAGATAAATAATATCCAGGCAAGCACAAAAATTCTGTACACAGCTGATGATAATTATTTTACTTGGATAAGTAGTGAAAGAGCAAATAAAGTTAATGCGAGTATTACTGCCTATGTAATGAATCAGAAAGGTGATGTAAATGGATTATATTTGAGTAAGACAAATGTCACATCACACTTAAGTAGGATCCAAATTGTGACACAATATCGAGGAGTTACTAAAAAAGTTAAGTGCAGTTGTTTTTGGAGAAAATCAAGCGTCTTCATAAGATGGATTTCACTTGATTATAGTGTGTAACATTAATTCATATGTTCTACAAATAACGTTAACAAAATTTTACTTTGAATTTTTTGAAGAATGATATATTTTTGTTGTGCTAAGTTCAAGTGTTAAAATTTGGCGTCGCGAATTATTTTAGTAAAGAAATCGAAACACAAAAGTAAACAATGGTATTGTTGCTAAAGATGACCAGCAATCAAAACCTTGTACAGCATACAGGACAATCGGTAATAGAGGCGAATTGGGGGTCAAGAACGCTTCTTTCGACCACCGCTTGTGTTTTTTCGTCTTGATAGAGATGCACGAATGAGAGTGATCCTCTTGAAGCATCCCATCGAATGGTCGAAAATGGTAATTTTTTCTTCATCAAGTTTACAATGGTATTCATTTGCATTCGATACAAATCAAAAGCAATTGGGTCAAATTTTAAGACAAGAGTGGTACATTTGCAGCCCAATTTCAACAAACTGATAAATAAATTGACAAAGTCTTGTACAATTTGTGGAGTTGGGTTATTTTGATCGCTTCCTTCCCACATTGCATATTGTTTCAATCTGTTCATAATTGTAGCACGTGCAAAGTTTTCATTGTCTGTGGACAAGGTAAGTCGCAGCATGAGATCGTACTCCTTGCGTAAGTGTTTGTTTTGATGGGCCTGTTGAAACGTTTGCTGTAAGAGCTCACATAAAACAGTGACAGCAATGAATTCACTATTCGGGTTTATATTGCACAATATCGACAAATAACGAACATCGGACTCGCTCTTTGAATAGAGTAGAAATGATACCAGCGATTGTAAATTCTATTCTCGACAATATATATATATATATGCATATACACAGATATGTTGATCATTATTTTGTATATTATTTGGAGTCAATTGCATTTGACACAAAAACAAAAGTGCTTTGAGACCAGCTATGATTGAGCGTTAACTGGATGGCACAACGACGCATTTCTAGGAGCAACGAGTTGGAATTCCACAGACAAGAAAAGTTTGAATAGCTGAGGCATGTGTTGACAAGCACCTTTGATACCCTCGACAAATAAATGCTGTCGACAAAAGCTATCTGTCTTTAATTCCCACGACACGTCTACGCACAGCTCCTGCACGTGAAGCGGCAAGTGGCAATAGCGATACGTCTTCCCTTGCGTTTTTTCTTCCTCGTTTCCAATCACAAAGTCATTGTCATTGTGATCGTGTTGGGATTTTAGCTGTGTCCATCTCCACCTCAAAGCAATCAATTCCGAATTCCAAATCGAGCCATGCAAGTGCACGGACAAGAGTTGACGACTTAAGACGTCGAGCAGAGTGAGCGCCAAGATCTCGAACACAAAATAGTGATCACCATAGAGGGTCTGATTGTCGGCGAGTTCGTTGGTCTGCAGTGCCAACGCGGTTAAATTTGGAAACGCTTGCTTTACACGTGCGCCGTTCTTGAATACATCATGCAAGTAATTCAATGCAAAATTTTCATCCAGTGCAAATGCATTCCAGTCCAAATACGACAAATCGACGTTACAAATTTTTAATACTTTTAAATTTTGGAAATGATTTCCCTTTCAAAAAAACAAATGTATATACATATATTTTTTGCAAAAAAAAAAAAAATCAAACTGTGGTTTGGAATAAACGGATTTTGTGCAAATAAAAATCATCCAAAGAGTTTTGAAAGTCATGACTCAGTTGATGTTCCACCAAAGTCGTAAAGTTGGGACAAGGCACCCACAAATGCGCAAGGAGCAGCAGGATGTCTTTCGCGGTGTCATCGTCGCCTTCGACTTCGGGCCATGACAATGGATGCAAGAAGCTCGTTGGATCGGGTGCGGTGACTTCGTACAGATCAAGCGCTTGCAAAGTGCCGTTGTTGGAGGGAATCAACGTCC
The DNA here is from genome assembly GCA_000512085.1 of Reticulomyxa filosa. Taxonomy (NCBI): domain Eukaryota; phylum Foraminifera; family Reticulomyxidae; genus Reticulomyxa; species Reticulomyxa filosa. The sequence continues at coordinate 9,128 of ASPP01001438.1, forward strand.
ACATTACGAATTGGACATTGGTAATCCACATGTGCTGTAGCGATAAACGCGTCAGCTGATTGTCTGCATCGTTGCACCATCCGTCGGCGTAGCAAGTGCTTCCCACGCCGCAAAACAACACATGTCTCAGGCTACTCCCGCAGTTTTTGAACCACTGCTTGTTGTAGCGACTCAAAAACAAATAAAAATTGTTTTTATTTTCATTTTCGTTATCACTCCAAACTTTTGTTATGTCACTATTATTATTATTATTATTATTATTATTATTATTATTATTATTATTATCATCATTATTATTGTTATTGTCATTGTCATTATCATTGTCAGTCTCACTATCATCAGTCTCATGCTCAATCTCTTGATCGGCGTCATTGTGAAGCAATAACGCTGCATGCTCGCAGATTTCGAGTGAAGTTAGCGCGCTTAGCAAAGGGTGAAACCAAATAGTCCTTTGGCTTTTCTTGTTCAGTCGCTCCAAAGCATGTGCGTGATGCACGTAGCGAGTAAACAGTGACGGTACTGTATTTTTGCACACTGAGATATTGTAAAAGCCACAATTTTCCCATTTTTTACCTTTTTTGTTTTGTTTCGCTTTGCTTTTGCAACGTGCTCACACAATAAATAAATAAAAATTAAAAAACAATAAAAATCACCCGAGTGCGTAATTGAAAATGGAAAACGGCTTATTCGAAATAAGTAGCGGTTGCAAAAAGAAAACTGAATATGGGATCGAAAATCCAAATATTGAAATATTTTGATTGTAACGTCTCTCCCTATTTGCAAAAATGTGTCGCTTTTTTCTGCATTTTTTTTGGTTATTATACTCATGTGTTCAATTGAATCCTCTTTCAATTGCATTTGTCTACAAATTGATTGAAGATAACGCCATTGTGTTGCACTCAAGTGATTTCGGTGATGCAGTATTCCGTTTTGCAGCCAGTTTCCCACCATAGATTCATTAAACTCTTGCAGCAAACCATTGAAGAATTCCAATAGTTGTGATTTAGAAAACTTATGAATCGGCAGCTCCAATGCATTTAACAAAGGATCCAACACAAAATTGTTCTCCAAAGCCATTTCCAGCTCTTGTTTTTCCCCCTCGCTGAAAAGTGCAAAGTCAGAGATTGGCCATGCAATCTGCCTTTCTGTGCACAAAGGCTACTAAAAATCTGAAATAGCTTTGTAATTCTAGACATACAATCAAATCAAGAAAAGGTGCAGAGTACTACGTCTAGTCGACATTTGTAAAAAGTGCTTGGCTTTCAATAAACTTTGTATGTCATAAAGTCTTTTTTTAGGAAAGCGGGCGTTTTCAAAAGTTTGGCAACTTTCGTTTTAAAACGACAGCCACGTGAACCCAGAAAAAGGCTCAGCCAAATTATAAAATAAAAATTTGTGGCAATTTTTAACATCTTGAAAAAGGATGATGAGCACCCAAGAAGAAACCCAAAAGACGGTTGTAAAACCAAATACGGAGGCTGGCGAAGAAGAAAAGCAGCCAGGTCTTGGTGAAGAAAACAAACAAGGAACTGTAAATGATAGCGTGCCTCAAAATAATGACAGCAAGTTGCAATCTACGGAAGTATTGTTACCAGGAACGAACTCTAGCGACAAGGAGATGCACAGTGCAGAGGGCGTGCAGCAACCCATAATTGACGACAAGCAGCCGCTCATCGCCTACAAACGACCCGAAAGTATCGACAACAAGCAGCCTAGTTTGTAATGCGTACAATGTGTATATGTATATGTATACAAAGACACGTCAAACAACAAACAAAATCCAGAAAGCAAACTTGTGGACATTCAAGGTTTGACACAAGGAGTGGTAGCAATAACGGTTGCGGGAAAGACTTTATCAGACTATCAACACGCCCAAATCACCTCATTTGAACAACTTGGACTGTTTCGTATTTTAATGTGCTTTCAAACTTCACATTCAAAATTGAATCACAATTTCTGTTGATTTGCCATTTGAGTACAGAAGACAAGAACTTATTGAAGCATGTGCCCTCGCTCATTTCGCTCATCCGTCCAAAATCCAAGCGAATGCATTACCTCTTATCCTTAAGAAAAAGTTTATCAAATCAACACACAAAGAAAAAAAAAGGGGGAGGAAAGAAAACCAAAAAAAAAAAAAAAAAGCGAAAAATCGGGAAAGTATCCCCATTTTATTGGTCAAGCGAAACATGGAAGTGGAAAGACAGCAACATTTGTATTAGCGATGCTCCAAAGACTAAACGAGCACTCGGGGAAGTTGCAATGCTTGTGCTTATGTCACACCAGAGAATTAGCGATTCAAACGTATGAAGTGATTAAGCTACTGTCAAGTCGAATATCTGACGTGAACATATTCTTGGCAGTGCCTGGAGAAATGTTTCCACACCGATGGTATCATCAAATCGTTGTTGGAACGCCTGGAAGTATTCTCAAATTAGTTATCAATCCAACCAATAATTGCTTTGATTCATTCGAAAAATTTTTACTTGATTTCAAAATGTCAGTCTGCGATTTTATTTTTATTTGTTTTAATTTGTATTTTCATTTCTATTTCCATTTCCCTTGCCAAGCTCGTGACAAACTACTTACAAAAGGCTGGTCATTGACGAGGCGGACGAATTGCTACGTCTGTGGGATGGTCCGTCGGAGTCGAGTAGCTACACATATATGAACGGAGGTGAAAGAGGACGTGGACGTGGACGTGGACGTGGGCGTGGACGCGGTCGTGGGCGTGGCTATCACTCAGGTGAGGACAATTTGACAGACCAAACACGAAGGATTATTAATCTCATTGAAAACCATTCCAGACCAGAACGACGTGCACAAATGCAAACATTGTTGTTCAGTGCTACGTTCCCAGATGCAGTGCGATCGTTGGCAAATAAAATCGCACCTAATGCTATTACTATCAGTGTGACCAAGTACGTTTGTATTTACATAACACAAAATAAAAAAACATAATAATCATATCAATTTACAAAAATATCAGCAAAGACGTCAAATTAGACAATGTAAAGAATTATTCCATTGAATGTTTTGACGAAAAAGACAAACTTGGCATTTTGACAAAAATATTGGCGATGGTGAATGTTGGACAAATGATTGTCTTTGTAAACTCCATTCGAAAAGCGGCGGAATTATTTGGGTGCTTGGATAATGAGAAAATAAATGTTCGTTGCAGTGTCTTAGTTGGAAAAATGGATCCCGAGAAACGAGACAAAACGATGAGTGACTTCAGAGCTGGAAACACAAATGTTTTAATTGCATCCAATGTCATCGCTCGAGGTATTGACGTTCCTGCTGTAAAAGTTGTGCTCAATTATGAAATTCCAATTGAACTTAATTCCAAAGGCACTGGTGATTCTGAGACTTTCATGCACAGGGTTGGCCGTGCAGGACGATTTGGAACAAAGGGAGCATGCATTAACTTGGTTGATGACAGACAGTTTTGTAAAAATATCTCGTGTTCTCATAGAAACAAATCGCGCTACTGAGTTTCTTTTTCATATTTGCTACAGATCTGCACAGAGATTGGATACAATTCGCAAAACGTATCAAATCGACATGAAAAGATTTGATAGTGGAAATTGGAAGAGTCTGACACAAGAGTTAGAATTATGGGTTGGTGTTGGTGCTATTGACCTTAAAGGACAAGATATGCCAATCGACAAACATGAACCGCAACCACAACCACAATCACAACCACAGCCACAATCACAGCCACAATC
>ASPP01001443.1:0-11872 GCA_000512085.1 Reticulomyxa filosa
TGTGTGTGTGTACATAGCCAAATGTATACAATGCATATATACATATATACATATATATATATATGTATATGTGCAACTTTTGTTGGAACGATCCTCTCACCATTTTAAAAAAAACAAACAAACAAACAAACAAACAAACCTTGCTTTTGCATGGGCAGGCGGAGGCTGAAATGATTTGACAAACTCAGCATAGACATCGGCAATTTCCTCAGACTTTTTTTTTTTTTTTTAAAAAAAAAAAAAAAAAGTGTTAACATCAAATGTATACAAACAAATACATGTTAAAAAAAAAAAAAAATAAATAAATTCATTTTTATTTATTAATTAATATTATAACATATACCTCAGTCTGGGTTTTTTTCAGTGGATTCAATCGTCCAGTTTGCGGATTTGGATTGCCCTACATATAAAAGTTTCGAAGGACAACAAATCTTGGTATTTGATGAAAGAGGATTTAGGTTTGATTGCTTTCAAACCGAACAGTTTTTGTTTTTTCTCACTCCCCCGTTGTCATTGTTCCTACTTTTTTTTTTTTTTTTTTTTTTGTGTTTTTTTTCAAAATGTTTGTTAATTAGTCGACAACAAACTCTGGTCTGTGGCTTCACTGTAAATTTCATCCTTATTTCTTATCTATTTTTTGCCTTCTTTCCTTCTGTCGTTCGTCAATCACCACTGAGATCGCTCAATCCGAGTTAAAAACGAAGAGATACAAAAGAAAGGAAGAAGTTTTAAGTTGTTTTTATTATTATCGATGAAGTCAACAAATGATCGATAATTAGCTTATTTTCAACAAAAAAAAAAACCCTTTGTGACTAGCTTCTTTTGTAAAAGTTATAATTGCTATTCTTAGTGTTTTCTGTTTTTGTATATTCTAATAGTCTTTGGCTTTTGTTTTAAATCATTATTCAAACGATTATGATTAAGTAAATTTTGTGCTTAGAGTGTTAGAATTTAAACCAAGATCTTTTACGTTTGACTTTTTAATTTTTTTTTAATGTTTGGTTTTTTTTACCATTATGTGTCAATTTCTCTGCTTTTGATTTAAAGATTACTTATTTTTTTTACATAATCTATCTTTGTTCAAGTGCCATTGGCAAATGTTTTGATATCAATCATAAAAATTTTTTTGGATTGGCTCAAACTTCTCTTTGATAAACTACTTACAAAAAAAACAAAGAAAAATTAAGAAAGATATTTCTTGAGTTGAAAAAAAAAAAGAAAACATTTGCAGTTTCAAATAAAAAGAACTTTGTTTTGCATACTTCCTCCAGTTTCTTTCCTCTTTTTCAACGTTTTCAAGTATTTTTTTCAACTATATCTGTCATTGATACTTGCCAGAAGTTTACAAACGAGTTAAGAAGATATCTTTTCTTATTCTTTAATCAAATTATCATTAGTTGTTAGCATATAATCAAGTTTGAAGTCGTTTTTCGTTTTTCTGCAACTCTGGGAAAAAAGAACAGACAGAATTTCAAAGAAAAAACTTGTGAATTCGAAAGGACGATGGAACTAAGCAGAAATACAGAAAAAATTGAAGAAAGTTACATATATGAATCAGTCAATGTAAAAAAAAAAACATCTGTACATATCAAATATATGTACTGTAATTTAAAAAAATATAAATGGAAAATTTTCTTAAAGGTGGTGCAATTGACCCAAAATTTTTAAAATCTGAACAAGAAAGTGTAATTAATTCAACAGTCGATGATTCTGGACAAAAGCAAGAACAAAAAGTGAAAACGTTTGGAAGGCGACGATCAAGACGAAGAGTGAACCCAATAAATGCAACACGTGAAATTTCTGGACAACAAAAAGAGGATTCAACGCATGAAACCTCTGAACAACAACGACAAGAGCAAAAAAATAATTCGACATACGAAAATTATGAACTACAACATCAACAAATCGAATCATTAAAAAAAGAAAATGCAATTTTGCGTAAATCAAATATGAAACTGACACTTAAGGTAGCCAAGCTTATGACAATAATAAATAAAGTTAATAATATTTGCGCTGGTGATGAACCGGATATGGAACCACCAACAAAAAAAGTAAAAATAAACGAAAAATGCTGATAAATATAAAATTTTTCCAAATTCTTTTTTTAGTGTTTGTTCTTTAAATGCAAAATAAGTTTGTTTTATTTGTTTTGTAAGCTTTTTTACAAGAAAAGATAAACTTGTTAATTCGATTTTCTTCAACAAAAATGTGCACAATCGCTACGACTGATCCTTGTGAACTCTTTTGTTTTAAAAAATACTTATGAAAAATCGCTTTGTATTGAAACAACAGGTAAAATTAGAAAAAAAAAAAGTCTTTTTGTGACGATAATCAGGAAAGCTGAGGCGCTTAGCGGTCGTTTCAACAGAATGGAGAAAAAGGGACCACAGATGATTAAAAGTCCTTGCTGATAAAATACTTTTTTTTAAAAAAATAAGTTTCGAATTTTAATGATGTTTGGTTGGTTGTGCTTTAGGTCTTTTTGGGCTGAGAAATGATGAAAATCTAAAGTGGAATTGATTTTTTGCCACTTGGGCTTTGTGGAATTTTTTTGGTATCTTTAAATTTGAAATTGCTAATAAAACTTTCAACCTTTGAAATGCCCTTCAATTTCAAATGCTAGAATTTCTAAACGTAAAAATGTTTGAAGATGAAAATTTATTAAGACTACAATCTTGAGTATGCTTACTTAGAACTTTTTCTACTTTTTTTTGAAATTCCGATTAGCATAAAAATAAGTATCACATTGGACATATTGCACTGATTTTGGGTCGCATGTGTAAAACTGTTTTCTCTAAGCAAGTTAAGTTAAAACGTGGTAGATTTTACGCACATTTAGTTTGAATTGTTGAACGAAAATTGGTTTTATTTTGTTTTAACAATTTGAGGAAGTGGTTTCATTGTCAACTGGGTTAGACTGGACATGTCCACTTTCAGTGTCTTTGACAATTTCATTTTGTGTTACACAAGTGGGGTCTGTTGTATTACTATTGCTACGATCATCTCCTTGAGACTGTGGAAGAAAAGCATTGGAAATCACTCTTTTGCTAAAAAGTAAAACACAAGTATTTTATTTTTTTAACTAGCCGGGGTCCCTTGCCCGATCGTCGAGAAGTCCATTGTTTATTTTTAAAAGAACAAACAACGAATGTCCAAAAAACGGTGATGTTGAATGACAAGAATGTTGTCACTAAAATGTATCATGTTCAATCTTTCCCACTATCTTTTTTCAAAACGAAGAACGGTTTACAAAACCAAATCATCTTTAGGAGTATGACGTATATCACATTTGGAAATAGTGATATAATAGAATCTCATAGAAAAACAGTCATACAAGTATTTCCTTGAAGAAAAGGGAAATAGAGATTGAAATAACTATGCAAACAAATTCGTAAATAATACTCAAAATGGCTTCGAGAAATTGTAGAAACATGTAAAGCAAGTCCGTAATATAGATTACTGAACTCTAAAAGAGTTGAGAAGCCCACAGTGGGTTAAACTTCTACACAAACTTTTCTTCCATCTTTGTTTGTGTTCTTTCTTTTATTATGTTATTCATCTTCTATTTACTTAATTTACCTTTGTTTTATCGAAAACAGATCTCTTTTTGAGTAAAACTTTTCGTATTACATTTAATGTCGTCTCTTATCAGCAGCAGACGTCCCACAAACAGTATAGACAAATAACAATTCCAAAATTATAACGCTTTGACTGAATGTTCTTTTTCCCAAAACTCAAGACAAAAAATAATTTTTCTTGATTTTTTTTACCACACTGTGGTTTTCTTTGGTTGATCGAATTGGTTTTTATTTTTTCTTCTATTTAAGGAAGCAGATTGTATGAAATTTTTATTGTGGAAAATTTTTGTCTGATAATATCTAGTTTTCAATGTTACTAAGCATGGAAAAACTCTAGAATGTTTTTTTATAGCTTTATTTCTTATGCAAAAAGGGCTTGTTAATTGATATTATGTTTAGTAGTATGCCTGATATGATTTTAGAACTGAAGAAAAAAAAAGGATGTTATACAAAAATATCATGAAAGACAAACTAAGCAAACTGAACAAATTCAACATCCTAATACTTCAATTTTCTTTCGAGATTTGGAAGATTTGCTTATTCCACCTTTTGAAAGATTTTTATTGATCGCTTTCAAACTCGGAAAGCTTTGCCTACTACACTTTCTGAAAGACAACAACTTCTTATTGACCCCTTTCAAACTCTGAAAGCTTTGCCCATTCCACTTTCTCATTCTCAGTGTATACTACACAAACACGAAATCCTCATTTGTGGAGGTAAAGACGAAAGAGCTTGTTATTCTTATCATACACTCAAAAATGAATACAAGTTTATCTGTGAATATCCAAGTCATGTTACATTAGATGGACACTGTGTAGTGAAACTGGTAAATAACAACAACAAAGACAACAATCAAATTACTTTGTTGTCTTTTGGTGGAAAATATAAACATACGTTGGTGATGAAATATGTAAGCATTTGGAATGACGAAGACAACAAATCAAAGGAATTAAATGAATTAAACAATTACAATGAATGGGTTCCTTTTACAGACAATTACAACCATCCAATTACCATTGGAAGCGATAATGAAATTTATGAAGGAGTGCGTGCAGTGATTGGTGGACGTAACAATAATTTGTTATTTAGCACTTATCTTTATTGTAATATTAGTGTGTTTGATTTAAATACATATGATAAATTACCAGCTAATAATTATATTGAATATCATTGCTTTGTATCAAATTCAGAAAATGGACAAGAACAAGAAATGATGGATATAAATCAAGAAAAAAATACAAAAAATTATCAAATGTTTTTGTTTTATAAAGATATAGGACTGTCAATTCGATATAATGAAAATAGCAACACTTTTCAATTTCATCAACTACTTGTTTGTGATGATATTGCGCCATTATTTAAATATGCATATGTATGTATCAATGATATTATCTTGTTCTTTGGTGGGTGGAATATCAATAATGCTGCTGTTTCAAAATCAGTGCATCAGTATTTAATTCGAAAAAACAAATGGATGACATTTAAACACTTTTTACCCGATCCATTAGAGAATTGTGTTGCAATACTGAGCAAAGAAGACAATAATATACATATCATTGGAGGAAGAGATGATAATAGGAAAACAGTATTAACTCACATAAATATAAAAGCGTGTGCATTGGATACTCTGCATCTGGTAATGATTTGTCTTTTTATTTTTTTGATGATCAATAGAATAAATTATATTACATAAATTACAAATAATGAACAGTCAAAAAATGAAATAAAATGTATCACTCAATATTGGATTCGAGTTTTAACGATAAAATTAGGATGGATCGATGAATTTAACAAAATTGTTATCAACTATGTTAAGTAATATTTTTTTTTGTAAATAAATGATTGTTATTATATAATTTGCATTTTCAAATAGGTAAAAGGTTATCAATTGTTAATGGTTTTACAAGGACATGACAAAGCAGTAAGCAGTGTAAGATTTTCTGCAGATGGTCGCAAGATTGTTTCAGTATTATATAATAATACTGTTCGAATATGGGATGTTTCATCGAGAGAACAGCTTCGAATTTTCAAAGGGCATACTAAATTTTTCTTTACTGCAAAATTTTCACCAGATGGGCATACTGTTGTTTCATGTTCAAGTGATGGAACAATTCGATTATGGGATGTCAATAGAGGCACTGAGATAATAAAATTACAAAGAGATTTTGATGAGATATGGGATGTTGATTTTTCTCCAAATGGAAGATATTTGTGTCAGGTTTTAAAGATAACACAATAAGATTATGGGATATACATTCTGGAATAGAAATGAATCAATTATTAGGACATTCAGAAAGTGTACTTAGTACACAATTTTCACCAGATGGTAAAATGATTGTATCATCATCAAATGATACAACAATTAATTTGTGGAATGTAGAATCTGGTGAATTATTGAGACAATTCAAAGGACATTCTCGTAGTGTAACACGTGCAAGATTTTCTCCAGATGGTAAATTTATTGTATCATGCTCAGCTGATAATACAATTCGAATATGGGATATTGAAACAGGAATATAATTGAAAATATTGAAAGAACATACAGGTTATGTGGATGATATACAATATTTTCCAGATGGTCAAACGATTGCATCATGTTCAAGAGATAGAATAGTTCAATTGTAAAACACAGAATTAGGGGAAAGAATACAAATATTGAACGGAAATTCTGATATGAAATGTGTGGATGTTTCTCAAAATGGGAATAAAATTATATTAGGCTATAATGATTGTAAAATCCGAGTTTTTGGATTATTACATTAAAGGATAAAATTTTTTTTAAGATGTAAGAATTGAAGTAATTTTTTGATTGTGTTCCTTTTAAATATAATTTTCTGAAGTGAGACTTTTCATTACATGATATTGAACTTTGAAATATTTGCATTTTGCCTATGTCTCAATATAGATGACAGTAAATAAGTTTCTATTTTAATTTCAAGAAAGTTGTAACATATTCAGTGTTTTTTTTGCGTTTAGTCACTCTTTTTGATTAAATTTTGGTAAAATTTCTCATTATCAAGCAAAACACACAATTAATGTACGTTTATGCTCAGTTTTCATAAAATGGTAAAATGACTAATCAATACGATTTATGATATGTAATATTGGGAAAAAAATTAAGAGATTTCAAGGAATTCAAGTAGTTTTTATTTATCACCAGACGGAAATAAGCTGTTTTCGCTAGGTTTTGTTCGAGTATGAAGTATTAAAGTCTGGTGAAGAGATTAAAACATTTGAACCGATATATACCATTTTTATGTAAAAAATAAGTACGATCCATCCAAGAGAACAGACTTGTCCATTTTCTTATTTTTTAAAAATTTATCATGAATGAGCAATTCTGAATCAGTTTTTAAAATTTCTTTAATTGTTCAATTTTTATTGTCGCTCAATATTTTTTTTAATATTAAAATCTTGTTATAGAAAAAATCAGTTATAAAAATTTGTCAACGATACTCACTCTTTGGAAAAGCAACTAGAAAGGGAATATGTTTTATTTTGGCTTTCCAACTTTTTTCTTCACTTTCGATATTCGAAAGCGTCATCTTTTTTTTAGTGAAGGGGTCGAACAAGAAAAAAGTTTGTTGTGTTTGTGAAGAAAACGATTACCTTTGTTTAGAAAACTGAACTTTTTAAATTATCTTGGAGCTAAGATAACTTGTCTTAAATTTATTGTATTGAAAAAGAAAGAGAAAATATTTTTTCTTTGAAAAGTTTGATTAAAAGAAAAGTAAGCTGATATTAAACTTGTTTTATTTTGTTGAACGTAAGTATTGAAAGATATGTTTTATCTTACTTTGTTGTTTAAAAAATTTGGAAAAGCTGCGTTCGATGTTTTTTAAAGAATTAAAAAATATAACCAATGAAAATTGTATCAAAATATCAAAATAATCTGCAAGATATTTCAAGTATTGTATTTTTTGTATATAATCGAACAATATTGTCTTTGTAATAATTCATGATATAAATCTTTTTTATTTTGAAGAACACTGAATATTATTAAAAAATTTAAAGAGTACTGAAGAAAAAGCTTGAACAAAGCAATAGCAACGTGTCAGTTGTGATTGAACAGATCACAGCCTCATTGCTGATTCAGAATGTAATTTATACTTTTACAAAACACAATATGGTGCAGGAAGCAGAATTAACAATACTAAAATTTTTTTGTGAATACTCATTTCACTCCAAACAATTTTAAAAGGACGACTTTTTTTAAATGCACTTCCCCCTTTTAAAAATCTAAACTACTTCATAGTTCCTTAACATTAACAATACAAATAACTAAATCTTTCAAAATTTTCCTCATTTGTGGAGGTATTTATCAAAAGGCTTGTTATTCTTATCATATAATCAAAAAAAAATACCATCTGATGAAAGTTGTATCTTTTTCCAAAATGTAAAATTTGTTCTGTTAATCATATTTGCTCACAACATAACAAAACGAATACAAATATTCAATATGGACATATAATTCAACAAATTTATGATTTTATTTTTTTAAAAAGAAAATAAATGGTTTTTTTGTAACAAGATTTAATAGTTTTTCTTGTTGTTGCAAAAAAAGAGTTTAAATCTGTAATTGTATTTTCTATTGTCTCTTCAAGTGACATTTTGTATTTTGAGTTTGGACATAACAACAAAAGTTCAAAAAAATATAAAAAATCACATGAATATGTTGTATATGTTGGATTACTTTTCTTATATCAGTAAATTAAACAATATTTATTACATCATTATTAGCACTGTCACTATTATCAATACTAGTTGATATTAACAATGCTAATAATACATCAGATTAACTTTTGTATTCGTTATCGTGTAATAACTATTTCTGTATAATATTTTTCCAAAGCATATTCAAATGAACATCTTTTTAGAAAATGTATATTAAATTATCGCTTGAACATTAGCATGATTATTTTGAAATATATTTAAATATAATTAATGACTAATGTAACTCAAAAGAAAAAAAGATAACTGAGTTGCTTCAATGTATGCTAAGATAACAATTGGTATTTGAATCAAATCAAGATTATTTTAAGAATTTTCTTTTCAATTAATTACAATTATATCACTTATAGTTATAACAATTGTATATAATAGTAATTGTGAGAAAATAAAATTCAGGATCCAGGTATTCTATTATTTGTCGAATCCTTAAAATTAATTTTATTTACATATATTATCTGAATCCTGAATTTTTTTCTGGCAAAAATCTATTTATAAAGGTGTTTTCAATGATATTTTGACGACTTATGATTTGACAATTAAAATTGTCAAATTTATGCAACTTCTTAACATAAAATATTGTCAAATGATGTGAATTTTAACATAACAATAAACTGATAATGTGCATTAAATTAAATTGTGTTTATATCAAATTGATTGAATAAATGTCAATGATTTTATCTTATTCTTGGTTGTTGGAATGTTAAGTTAAAGAAAAAGATTGTTATTTCAAATTCAATTGATAAAGTAAATGGACGACATTACAAAATGCTATACAAACTGCATTGATGCAATGTGTAGCATTTAATAAAAGAAATAAATTTGTATATGATGTTGGTGATTACAACGAACAACAAAAAGATATATCACAAAACATGAAAATGTATTTTGATGATATTAAACAACAGGTAACAATATGTAAAATAAAAGTGATAAAAAATGCATTTAGTGAATATAACATTAAAGATGTTAGAAGCCTAACAGTGTGAAGAATATATTACTAAATTCTATGAGATATTCTATACTAAATTGGGATATACTTTTGTTTTTCTGAATGATAAAGTGACTTTAAATGATATTGAAAATCTTCTACAAATATTAAATTGACAAACAAATTTGTACAAATATGATGGATTGATCGTACTTATTTGTGGACATGGATGCGAAGACATGTTATTAACAAGAGTAAAAAATATATATCAATAGGACAATTATGTGATATATTCGTTTCGGATAATCTGAAAATGTTTTGTGATTTAACGAAAATATTTATAGTTGAAAGAATAAATTTGAGTGTGGTTTTGTTGTAGATTTTGTGTTGTTTAAGAATTGTACAAAAATATTTTTATGGTGTTTTAATTAGCAAAAATTTGGTCGCTTTTGGTATTGAAAAAAATTAAAAAAATTCTATGAATCAGAAAAAAAACTGTATTTTATCATCATAGAGAAAAACAATAAAAATAAAATAAAAGTTGGAATTTAAATAGTTAGTAACAATTTCTTATTGTTGGAGAAAACGCATTAATAACAGTTAACTTTTATTGTGAAAATTTCACACAAAATAATGCTTTTCAATTGTTACTAAAAAATATTTATATTTTGTTATAAATATTATATGCAAATACACTTTGATCTTGTGATCTAGCAAAAATGAATTTATAATCACTAAATGTTGAATAATTGATGCTCCATACAATGAGCATATGCATAATTAAAATTTTGATTAATTTGGACGATTTAAATAAATCAAATACAAATTTAGGTGGATATTGAGTTATAGGTCCAAGTCTTTAAGACCATCCTCAAACATATTAGGCTAGTTGAAGATGATGTGGCGGTCAAAGTCGACTTCAAAAATGCTTTTAACGCATATAGAAAATCAATAGTTCTCAAACTGGTGGGAAACAAATAACTGAAATGTTCGGATACTACATCACACACAACAATCTTCTTACCAAACAAATATATGATACAATCACGTTCGAGAGTCCACTTACATCATGCATATATACACTATTAAAGCGTGCAGGACTAAGTCACAAGCAGGAGGTCGTGCCACCAACAGCAACAACCGACCTGGAGATATCATGATTAGATTGTTCAACGATGACATGGATCGTACCTTCTTCGATATTGGAATAACACACAAAAATATAACAAACAAACTACCTGGGAAGTCCATTGCCTTTTTTATTTTATATGTAAATTTATGTCCAAACAGTCCGAAGAAGAAGTTATTCAAGTAATTGTGCAATACTGGATCAGTGTATTACACGCCAAATTTGGCTGGATAAATGAATTAGAAAGAACTGTTGTCAATTGTGTTAATTTATTTGTATTTTCTTTTTTAAAAAAATAACAAACAAAAATATTTAAGCTGTTCAATTTATGTTGGCATGCTTCGATCGTCACTCAAATCAATTAATACGTTCGCTAGACATAATGGTATTATAAATGCAAACAGCAGTGTAAATATTGGTCATATGAGTGCAAATGAACACGCAAACTTTAACATTTAGAACAGCATATTATAGAAGATGTAGCTAGTAGTATTGATATTAACGTTAACACATTATGTAATAATTTTCAATTACCAATTCTTAATTTAATACAAAATCAAGGTGATAGTATGCAAAATCAAAGATTGTGACAAAATTATACATGTATGTGTAGTTCACAATGTGCTAATGAAAAAAAAAATTGTATGCCGAAAACCAAGGATTGAATGAAATCATTAATGCATACAAAAATCTTGAAGAATCAATTAAGTATTCTTGTAATACATTAGAACCTAAAAAAAGGACACATGCGGACAGTATAACAGATTATGACAAGATCGAAACGACAAAGACTAGCAAAAAATTTTGCCAATATACAAAAAAAGTATTGTAAATAGAATTTCTCTATTATTTTGCTTATTAGTTAAAAGTGCAATTGAAATCAAAGAGAAAATATTTTTATTAGTGGATTTTAATCTTTTTTTCATATCATTGAATAATCAAAAATTATTTTTAAAAGTCGTATTCTTTGTTATATTTTTTACAAAGTGTAATACGAAAGTAAGAAAGCTTTTTTGTTTCAAAAGACGTTTTAGTGAGAAAAGGGAGCTTACAATTTCTTTAAATCTTGTCAAAAATCAGTAGAATATCATCCTACATATGATACAAGAAAGTAATCAAGTATTTTAATAATATATTTAATATTTTTGCAAAATCAAAACAATTTTACTGTAACATAGTCCAAATTAGACAAGTCACACAACTATTGTATTTGCATGAATTTTGTATGGCCTATCTTACTTTTATCAAACATCACAAATCTAATTTAAATATTTATAATTTGTTTTTTTGTTGAAGATTTTTATTTCATACAGTTAAAGATGATTACGTTTCAATCTAAAATACAGCAGAACGCAAAGTAAAGTTGACACCTAAAACGGCACCTTATAGAAATGATTGATTTTCTACATGAAAAAACAACATTCAGACCTAATTTTTTTTAAAAAATATCTACAAATTGTGCACTTTTTAAATATCATTTTGGTTTTTTATTAAATCTTTCCTAAT
>ASPP01001449.1:0-10501 GCA_000512085.1 Reticulomyxa filosa
TTTTTGTGGTAAGATTGTTTTTAATGAAAATTACCATTTAGTTAAAGTACTTTTTGCGTTGTGTACTGCTTGTATTTCTTTGGCATTGATTTTGTTAAGTTTATGCATATTTCTTTGTCATTTTTTTCTATTTTAATGTAAATTGTTTCAGTAGTTCTTCTTTTGATCCGAATGATCCATTTTTGAATAGTTTCGTTTTCACTATGTTCAGGTCTGGAGAATTTGGAGTGAAATTCAATACTTTGATAGCGTTTGTTCAAACTATTTTTTTGCTATAATTTCTGTGTGGCTGGTGGCATTATCTTGATGAAACATTTAATTTTCATTATCTTCTAAACCCCAATTAATGCTTTTGAGCATTTCATCAACTAAAATTTCTTAGTAAACATATGCGTTGACACATCAACTAATGTTAGGTCTTAACACTCAAGAACAAGACCACACGATTATGCTTCCAATATCAATTTGATATTTTTATGATGAACGTCAGTTTCGGTTTACGCACACATTTATGACTTACACAAAATTGTTTTGTAACTCTGCGCAAACTCCAGCACTGACGCAACAGCTCAATAGCAAGTCTTTTGTTCAAATTCTCAAAAAAAATTAAAAAACTCAAATATTGAACTACATTGAACTAAAAAAAAAAGAAAAGAAAAATAAAAGATAAAATATTGAAATAATTAGGAAAGATGTAATAAAAAACCAAAATGATATTTAAAAAGTACACAATTTGTAGATATTTTTTTAAAAAAAAATTAGGTCTGAATGTTGTTTTTTCATGTAGAAAATCAATCATTTATATAAGGTACCGTTTTATGTGTCAACTTTACTTTGCTATAAGATATTTTCGATTACAGTATAATGCAAAGTATCAGATATATATCAACTCAACGAAGTTGCGCAAACAATAGAACAGCTAGAACATAATGAATAAGCAAAATCGCAAACAAAAATTAGCAACTTTGCTACTAGCTAGTCAAAATAGAAACACAACAACTTCAAGTACCTTTGATGACTAAGATAGCTATGCTGTTCAATGTTACTGTAATCCCAACTTGCTATATACATGAAGAAACACAATTATTTTCGCAAGTTGATTGATATCGTACAACATTTGATATTCAATTTGTCTTTTTTATTTTGAAGTTTTAATCAAAACTTAAAATTATGTTTTTTTAATTGTCGTTGTGTGGGTCCACAGTTTTTGCTTTCTTTTTGCTTTTTTTCTTTTGCTTGTAAAGATTTGCTCTTTTTAACTTGGAAAAAATAATTTCTAAAACATTATGCAAACAACTGGTCTTTGCAATCAAAAATGTAAAGCTAACAAAAAAGTGCTAAATGTGCAAACATTTTACAACATTTTTTAGAAAGTTAAAGCAAAATTATATTTATCATAAGAAAGGGACAGTCACATTGTTAATTCTATATCGGTGATAATTAGATGAAGAATTACATCAAAGGTAAGTTTTGGCCTGTTGAATAAGAGATTGAAAAAGTAATCCGTCTGATACATTAGAATTTTTGTAAACACAACACGATCCGATAAAAAAAGAATCTATTTCTTGCATTGCTGATACACATAAGCATAAGCAGCACTACAATTTTCCCACAATATTGTTTCTTTGGGAAAAAATTCCATTTCGTTTTCAAAAAGATAACAATTTTCCAAATAGTCACTAATTTTTGCATTTACATTCATGGGTTTTTGTCCTTGTTCTTGCGCCAAGTTTCTCCAGCTTTCTAAAATCTTCCGGGTTATGGCCAATGGAGTCTTGGTCACAAATGTGCGCAATTGCTCAAACATTTGATTGGCTAAAGGTTTTTGGTAGATATCCAAGACATATTCGTCGATGGAACTTTCATCTGTAAACTCCGATTTCACCATTGAACTCAAGTTCTTCCACAATACAAAAATGTGTTTAACACATAAGCCGTGGTCATTTACTTCTTTGGTTCGGACATCAAAAAAGGCGCAATCGGACTGATCAAATGATAATTTCTCCATGAGGTGTGCTAATCGTTGATTTCTAATTCAAACAATCGCAATTACCAAAAATTTAAAAACAAAGGGGTTATGCACACACAATGAACAGACATGAATCGACTTAACGGATCAATTTTTTTGATATTTTGATGCAAGAATACAATGACATCACTTAGTATTTCCAGTGTCCGTTGTTTTTGCACAGGAGATTCAAATGAGCTGATAAATGTGTCCCACAAACGAGGATCCAATCGCTCCTTGGATATTTGAGGATTATTCATGGCGATGGTTTCCAAGCAATTTTCAATTCGTAATTCATTAGAAAATTGGAAATTGCTAACGGCAATTTCTAGAATTTGCCGGCCACGAACAAACCGATTATACAATTCATGCTCAATCGATTGAAAGTCCAGAGAATGTTCTGTGCGTTTGTTTATGTCGCCTAACGTGACAACCGGTAAGCTCCATTGGCGAATGATTTCATTGACTTTTGCTTCATCCAGGCAAACGACATCCTTCGGCGTGAGTTCAAACAAAGAGATACCATTGACAGCCCAAATGTCCTCCTTGACATTCTTCTGTTTATCGGAACTGACAGGTGGCGCAATATTCAATTTTTCTTCCGCTCTTTCGTCTACAATATTTTCAAAGAACGATTCCTTCTTCTCTTCACTGCCATCTTTGTTGTCTTCGTCCCATTCAAATCGTGAACGTTCGCGATAATGGCGGCAGTTTTCCAAAAATTTGTTGTTAATTTTTTGCAATAAACCGATAATCTTGAGAATGATCAATCCATTGTCACTATCTCGAGCCATGCAAAATTCCACTCCAATTTGTTTGTCATTATCCAGTTCTGGAACCACAAAGGTTTTGCACTCGTTTTCCACTTTCGTGCGCGCCAGTCTGTTCCAACACGTTTTGAAGTCACTCCACATTTTTTGATATTCTCCTTCTCCACAATTGCTTAATACTTCCGTAATCGTTATTTGTTTGCACTGCGCTTCTGAGATTTGGCGGAAATAACGCAAGTAGATATATTTCATCCATGCTCCAATGTTTGGTAAGTACTTGAGTAGCCAAAGTCCATCATTTGGAAACAGGATCTGATAGAGCAAAGGATATTTTGATTGCAACGACTTGTCATTTGTAAATTTTTCGAGTAAATCAGTCATCAACAGCCGACGGGTGCATAAAAACAAATGTGGCAAATAATTGGCCCGGTATGATTCATTTAATACGCTCTCTTGTTCTTGAATTTCTGATAGAATCAATTCAAAGTCTTTGACATTGCACTTCTTTTCCTCTATCGAACTCTTGTTTCGCAATTCATTCAATCGAGTTTTGTTGCCAAAAAATGCTCCATATTTAATGTCTACTTTCCTTTCCAGTTCGTATGTTGCACTCAAACTAATGTCTGTAAGTCCTTGTGGATACCATTCATTGAAGGACTTACCAAAATCTACCAGTAAATCGTGCAAAGCAATACACAGCTGTTCTTCGTTCAATTGTACCAGCTTTCCCAACAACAGGAAATTTCCTTTCGCTTGGTTTCGTAAAAACTCGGTTGTTGTTTTTTGATTTCCTTTTTTAACAAGTCTCTGAATTTTTGGACAACCATTTACGGTGCTGGCATCTCTTATCAATAATGGCAGATGAATTAACAAGCGTAACAGTGTGCATGGTATCTGTTGTAAATACCTTATCATTGTCATCATTTGATAGGTCCAATAATAGTCTGCCACTGCTAATTCTTCTTTCGATCCATCTAATAAGTATCTACGTTTTGTTTTTCTTATGATGCATCTGGCTCTCTGTTCAAAAAAAAAAATATATATATGTACGTATATTCATACCCTTTTGGCACTTCTCTTTCTTTGAATCCAGTATCGGCAGCAACATGCGAAGGGTCACCAACAACAGCCCCACATCCATCCACGCGGCATACAATTTTTTCAACAGGATGTCCGCATCCATTTATAAAAAATGGATGGCCATTTGGACAATATCGCACTGTGAAGGATTGACCATCGCTGTTGTCCCTCAACGCTCGAGCCAAAGGAGCAAGCAAATCATCCGGCATTGCAGGAAGATATCCTGACAAAAATGCTTCAGGATCCTCCAGCAGCATTCGGAATGGATTTTCTGGTATCCCAACAGATTAAAATACATATACATTTACTGGAAAAGAAAAAAACATATAAAAAAGTTACAAAATTCAACTGTTCATAGTCTGAAGTATTCCTAAAAAGTGAAAACATAATCTGGCCATAATTACATCCAAACTGTCTTGCATACGTTCCAATCGATAAGCTTCAGCAGATGGAGATCGTCTCAAGGACATCATTGCTTTACAAAAATTTGTTTCCACTTCCGACTGGAGTACTTTGCGCTCCAGCAAATAATTTTGCAAGTCTTTGCCCAAAAATGCACCATTAACAAAAAAAAAAAGATAGATATATACGTATTCCCTTCCCTTTTCTCATTAACTTTGCACGTGATTCGAACGGTACTTGAAGTCGGATAGATTGACAATGGTCAATGAGCAAACAAGCAACGGTATGAAGTTTTTATGATCTCCATTGTAGTTCAAATTAAATGCTCCAGTTTCCAGACCGGTCAGCAATTGCTTTTTGAAATCCGAGTAATCTTTTTCATAAACTCCAATGAAAGGTCAAAAGATGGAGCATTGGACGATGAACGATCTAATTTCTGAAATACTGAACTAGTCACGAACACATGGCAGTTGTCGTGTATCGTGGGATGAGTGAATACAGATCGAGTCCAGTCCATGCCTTTGAGGACATAAAATTGTTTCAAGAACCATACATGTAAGCTGTGTTGATAACGTTCATTTCTGTCATCAAAATAAGTCAACAATGGTGTCACATTTCCTAGTGCCTCAAAGAGACCATGATTGTTTTCAATTTCAGAGGGTCTCACATGTTCCGCCATCCAATAGATATGTTTGATTAACATTACTTTAATTTTGGAAATGGTTTGAATAGTGTCATTGTTTGTGATCAATTTATTATCCAAAAGTAAAGGGTCTGTGGAATTCATAAAGACGTGTTCGAACACACGATTCAATAAAATGCTTTCAAAGCTCAATATATTAAAGTCTTCAGTGATCCATTGATTACGTACCATTTCTTCCAATCTTTGCAATTTTATGATATCCCTTTCATTCGCAGAAGCGTTGACAAATTCTTCCGGTTTCCAAAACATTCGGCAAACCAATTCTCGATAGTTTTTTTCATGATCTGCATCGGTTATTTTTTCAATTTTTTTGGATACTTCCAACAAATCATGAATGAAATGAACGCATCGATTGTCTTTTAATCCCATTTTTTTTGCGTGTTCGATGATATTGCAAATAGTTTTATTGTCTTGCAGAAATCCATTTTTACACAATTCCAATAACACTTCATCGTTTTTATTCTTGACACTCGTGTTAATACTCTTCAATAGTGAATGTTTAACCCCAAGACGGCGCATTTCAATTTGTCGAGATATCGACAGCAGTTCTCCGTAATAATGATTGTCTCTGGAAAAATGCGTTTCGATAAATGACAAAATCCCAGGTGTCACGGAGCAGACTGCATCCATTACCTGTTTGAAATTATTGAAGCTGCATTTTTCTGTTTGTTTTTTTTTTTGTTGTTGTTAATTTGGTTTTGTTTTCTTTTGAGAGGAAAAAAAAAAAGACGTATACGTCTGGTTGAACTTGAGATGAAGTATTGGTAAAGCGCAAGAGTTAATTGATGAAATTTTTCGGTTGTTGTTGCATTTAAATTGACTTGTCTGATCTGTTCATACTTGTACGTTTCGTCATCACAATTGACAATCAATTGAGTGTAAAGCGCAATGACATCACGACAGCAATAAAACGTGGATTCGATAAGGGCGATGGACAACTTGTTCACTTGGCATACAGCAAAGATAATCCAAGTAATAACGTCTTGAAGCACAGTCAAATCAAACTCTGTTTCAATTGGCACTGACAATTTTTGGCGAATCAAATCCAAGAGATAACATTTGCAGTTTTCATCGTCACATGATTGTAATAGTTTGAACGGATCATCATTGCCCGCAAGCATGGTATCCAACACGGCAGCGATGGATGTGATTTTGTTGTTCGTATTGATCGGACGATCGGACGGATCTTTCATCTCTTTTTCTTCCAAACTGTCATTTAATGCCACAATTTTGGTATCATTGGTAATTTCGTTGGATAGCTTGGCATTGCACCATTCATGCAATTGACGACTGAATGGAAATGCCGCCACGTATTGAACGCGAACCACATATAATTCCGTTTCCAATGAAGTCAAGCGAGAAATGATTTCAGTCACATCATTCACGGTCACTAACGAACTATTCTTCAAACATTCGATAAACAACTTATTTTTATCCGACGATTCATTCTCGACGCCTTCAAAAAATCGAATAAGATAGCAATTTTCGTAAAGCGCCAATAACACATTGACAAGCGTCATTGTCATGAGCTTGTCGATGGTATTTTGATATCTTTCATGAAACGAGCCAATGGAGAGTATTTTTTCAGTCGAACCGACATTCTTCACAACGGGTTTATTCAAGATTCTCGCAATAGGTTCGTTTAGCGTTCCTTTGGAAACCATTGCTTTCAATCGATCTCTTATACTGTCTCGAATTTCTTGGAATTTATCATCCCCAAACAATCTGTTTAATCGATCAATTTCATTGTCTGTGTTGACGTGATGCGGAAATTGTAACCTCGCCAATGCCCGTCGTCCATTTTTCTTCCAAAGTTCCTTGGAGTCGCTATCCACGATATCGGATATGTTTTGCGTAAGCACCACATCCAATTGCATTGGGTGGATGGAGGACAATGAGTCAACGTATACAAACTTCCATTTTCGCGAAAAAATCAATGGCACCGATTGATCTAGTGAACCTCGACTGACGTGTACAACCAATACCACCAACTTATTTTGGTTGCTTTGTGCTTGATAAAATCGATGATGCGCACTTTGGAGTACGTGTTTGACATACACAAATTGTGTAAAGTTAGTTTTTGTGTGACGATATTGCAACAACAGGATATCTTTGGAATCGTTTTTAACGCTAAAAAAATTTTCGACTGCTCTTTCGAAATCGATGGCTTTGACGTATGAGTCAATCTTTTGCAAGTACGGACTCCAATCCTTGGAAAGATTGCATTCAAAGTCGCAAGTCAATACCATTAGCATTTGTTCGTTTGCATATCTTTTGTGTTGATCCACGGTCTCGGCAAAGGTCAAAAATGTTTCCTGCTTGGCTCTCTTTTGATCGAATCTTTCCTTTCGATCGATCGCCACTTCGACAATGGCCTCGGGTCGACATAAAGGTCGAAACATTTTCAACACTCGTTCTTCGAGCTCTTCGTCACTCCATTCTTGAGCGGGAATTTGCGGACGTTCCTCTTGATATTTGGATTCGTTGTCCGGCATTTCACGTTGTTGGGCCAACAGACATGATACTACAGACGCAATCGTGTCGTCGCAAAATCCTGGGAATAATTTGGGCAGCTCTTTTTTGTCGACACCAAAGACACGCAAGAGGACCGAGCCGGCCTTTTTTGTCCAATCCCGTTTTTCCAGAGGCAGAGAGGAGCGATAGGAAATTAATTGCTTTTCGAAACGGTTTAAAAATGCAATTGGCATTTCAGGTGAATATGCGTCCGCCTTGTTGACGATGACAACACATTTGAATCCAGTTTTCACAAAACAGTCCTTGCTTTCACTGCCAAGTGCCACTCGACAGTACACATTGCCCGAAGGCTTTTTTTGATATCTTTGATTGAGCATATCGTACAAGCTTTCGTGGATATATTCCAAATTGTATAAAATGACCCGTTTGCCAGTGTCCATGCAATTGATGACCTTGTTTAAGTGATCGAAATAAGTAATCGTGGACGCTTTGTCATGGACAAAGCTACTGCCAAACAAAAACACATCATCATAACTCAATATGTTGTGGTCCAACAAGATTTGCCAGGAATGCTCCATTTCACTAATTATCATGCAATGGCGACTGATCATATAATTATCATCTTGAAGATTCGAATATGTACTTCGAGTGTCATTTAAATTACTGTTCACGCAGTTCAATGGAGTCCATTCGTTCATTTTGGTTACCACTTCTCTTTTTTCTATTCCCAATACCGAGGTGAGAATAGAGCCCAAGTGCTCTTGCAAAAAGTCGTTTGCAACACCTCCAAAGTTTCGCATAAAGCCTTGGAAAGATTGCTGATACGACACGCTATTCAATTGATGTCGAATCAGCGAATAAAAATCTCGAGCGCCAAAAAAATGTTGCTTTGGTTTGAATGCAGGTGAGAGCTCTGTGATGACCCTGTGATATACCTCTGCGATATTTCGGATTTCACATTCCAAACAATCATTGGCAATATGTCTGTTTGAATCCTTCAAAATTTGTTTGTGATGTCTCAGCATTTCACGGGCAGTAAGGGCCAAATCGTCTTTTTTCATATCTGGGATACGATGCATTACGACACGGTTCATCTTCGCAGCATCAAGACTCCAATTGGAAATGCCCACAAATGATATTTTCGGATCTTCCAACAATTGGTGCAATATCTTCAAAGGTCCATATTTGCTGTGTTCTGCCAATCCAATCTCATCCAACAATATCATGGGTTTGATTTGTTTGTCATCAGCATGTCTCATGGTCTGGTTCCATCGCTCTTTGATTCCGCTAGGTTTGCTGTCGCGGGTACATTGAAAGGCGATGGTATGGATAGGTTTCACGGAAATTTCAAAGTCATGTTTTGCCAAGCTTTCCCGGAAGATTGGGGTGGCACTGTGCGACAAATTATTACGTATAATTTGAAGCGACAATGTTTTTGAAGTGCCAGGATTGCCAACCAAAATAATCGGAGTAGTTGTCATTATACATAAAAATAAAATGAACAAGTTTTCTTTCAATGCCTTGTTCATGGCCACACCGCTGGGAATATTGAAGGAAGCACACAATTTTTTAACTTCCTCTTCCAATGGCACTTTCAATGAATTTCCACCTGCATCGCGAATTGCCCGGTCCAATCCATACCGTTCGCTATTTTCCAAACGGAAATAATATGACAGTCCCAATGCAATATTTATACATCTCTCCATCCATACACTGCTGTCTTTGGCCGAATAACCTGTTCCCTCGACTATCAACCAAGTAAAGATTTTTAGACATCTTGCCACGTCTCGCAAAGATGTAATTGCCTTGTCCTTCAACTTATCCCGCAAAAACTTTTGTGCAATAGCAATTCTGCGAGCAAATTGAATTTCGCTTTTTTCAAAGGTATAACGTAATTTCTCCGGGAGCCTCGTTTTCACTTTTCTTGTCATTTCCCAAATGTATTGCCTCTCGTCCAAATCTGACAATCTTCCAAACATCCATACGTATTCTTTCATGGTTTCACATAATGGATATACGCGATATACGTATTTGCTCAATGGATCATTGGTCAATGTTGACTCTTCCTCTTTGCTCAGTATACGTTTGCGATAAGGATTGCATGCAGCAATGATTTTTATTTCTTCAGGGATTTTGCGTCCATCTAAAGTATGATTACAAATCAATTCTTTAAACCAGCCGATATCTGGTGATGTGTTCACTTCATCTAAAAATAGCCACAACTGATCAGTCTTTTTCTCATCATCCGAACATCGGTTTGGATCTTGAAGTTGTTTCAATTTCTCCACGCATTTTTTGATAGTGTCCCGAATCTCTTGCTTTCCAAAGCCGCCATGAATATCCACTTCCTCCAATTCTACATCGGCAGCGCATGCCAAGCACTTTATCAATGAGGTTTTGCCACAACCAGTTTCTCCCATTAACAGCACTGGAGTATTCGAGCGTATCTTCAATGATATTGCAATCATCTTTAAAATGTTGTCGAATGTCAATACGTAATGCTCAAATTCCCCATGGCACAAATGTACGGTGATTATGTCACGTTGGAACTCTGGCGTTCCCAACACTTGGAATAACAGCGCTGCCCTTCGTTGTTTTTCGTCCGTATTTCCTCCTTCTTTTCCCTTTTTTTTTTTTTTTTTGTGGCCATTTATTATTATTATTTTAAACATAATTTATGATATAGAGATAAAGGCAATGTTTTGGTTGGTGTCATAAGCAACTTGAAGCATAATTTCTCTTTGTCTTTGGTCGGCTTCCCAATCAAAGAGCAAAAATCTTAAGTGTCTCAGCATTTCAACTTTCTCTGATTGCAAATGTTTGGTGTCGCTGATCAATAACGATATTGTTTCTGTTTTTGTTTTCATTATTAACAACACATATATAGTATAACATATATGTATATGTAATGCTATATAAAGGTCTAAAAAAAAAAAAAATAAAAATAAAAATCGAATACCTCTGTCTTGGTTGACTAAATAAAAGAAATCTTTCGTTTCGTGCCATTTCTTGCACAAGTAGAATTCCTCGCTGCCTGAGCTTTCATCGTCTTTCTTTTCATCG
>ASPP01001466.1:0-10691 GCA_000512085.1 Reticulomyxa filosa
TTTTTTTTTTTTTTTTTTTTTGGGATTTAGTTTTTAAAAAAAAAAAAAAAAAGATGAGCAAAAAGTAAAGTTTGTGAAATACGTTAGGATACGTACTTGCAAAATCCATCTCTCCATTGCAGGTGACGCAGTCTCGTCCCACACAGCTTCAGTAACTTCTTGTCGTATTTCTGTCTTTGAGTCTTGTTGAATGTGCTTCCCGGCCAATTGCAGTAATACACTCCCACGATACCAACAACCTTCGATTATCCCTTTATTCATTTTATCGGCCAACGCCCCGGACACTAAGTCCGGTGCTCCGTATAAATGTATCCAATGCACTGGATATCCTTCCTCTTTTCCTTCGCTCGCCTTTGCTTTTTCCCAACTGAACACCTTCATTCCTAACACGTCGTCTTGCACTCCCTTTTTGATTTTTATGTGTGTATTCCACTTCAACGTTACAAGCTTTTTTTTTCTCTCTCTTTTTTTTTTTTTTTAGCAATCAATTCAGAGAATGTTGTCCTCATTTTTAAAAAAAACTTCAAAAAAATAACAACAAAAAGTACAAACGAAAAAGGTAAACATATCAATTTCACATATGACATATTATATATATGTATATAAATTGCAACATAACAATATCCCAGTCTTTGAACCACACTTTGATTTGATCACCCAACACCGGTTCCATGACTTTCAGTGTAAGACATTTGCGCACATCGGCTGATAGTTGCTTTTTTATCGGGGATGTGGCAATTTTCGCCGCTGCGAATTCCACTTCCACATAAGGATCAGACGAACTACTTGTACGGTCTGCAATGGCCATATGTTCATATCTCCACACATATGTCTTTTTTTTTTTAATTGCAAAAAAAAAAAAAAAAAACCATGAACAATTGTGTTATCTCTCGTCCATGTACTTATCTTGTCCTTTTTTTTTTTTGTTCCTGTCAATCTTCGTGTATGTCTATGAAGAAAAGATGGAGGAAGTGCGAAAAAAAAATCTCAACTTTTAATATCCAAGGATCCGGATCTATGGATGGTGGCATCAATGGCTTGAATAAATCTGTGAGTTCTAACATTTCGTCTTCACTGTGTATGTATTGCTCATCTCCAGGTCCCAACACGACAATGGTCACTTTTAAGAACCCCTGCACTCCTTCGTGCTGGCCAGTCACGTCAATCAATGTCACCCATTGGCAAAACAGCTCATGATTTTTTTTGTAATAAATGCTGACCAAGTCAAATTCAAACGACCCTATCAACACATTTCGTCTCAGCATATTTGCATCATATACCATTACTTTGCATTTGCCTTGATTCAAATCTTCTGGTTCCAAATTACGGAATTCAAACGTTAATCTCTCGTCCCATAGTGGGTTTAAATTTCTTTTTTTTAACACATTGCAAAAAAAAAAAAAAAAAATTAGATTTGCGCAGAATCGGAGTTTTTGTTTTTCCTCTCCCACTTTCACCCTCTCCTCCTGTTTTCATTACTCTTTGATAATCGAAGTGGTTTTTTTTGCGTCCATCACACGTATTTCAACCATCGGATCAGATGTCGCACCAAAATCTCTATTTGTAGTATACGTATCGCTTGCATATGAACTATAGACACTTATGACAGATTGCTCAAGAAATTATGTTTTTTTTGAACATGCCGTCCTTTAAGTTCACGCCCTTCAATTATGTGCACGTGAATGATATAGTCGCCTTTCACAAGTCTTTTCTTGCGTGCCTCTTCATCTGCTTTTTCTTGTTCTTGTGCTTTTGCTTGCTCTTTTTGTTTCTCTTCAGTTTTTTCTTTTTTGCTTTCACCTTCTCCTTTGTTTTCGTCCGACATCCTTCAAGCCTTATATAACTTTTTTTAAGAATTTTTTTAATGATAATGAACACACGCCGAACTAAGACATACGTTTCAAACCTCTCTATAGTGCTTTGCTTGAGCAAGTCAAATATAAATTCACTTTACGAACGATATGGCCATAGACTAAGAAACAAAATAAACAAAACGTGCTTAGCAAGATTTCTAGAATTTCAGAAGTTACTTTATTATTGCTTTTTATTTGTAAGGCATTTTAAAGAACAGTTCAATTGGTGCATATTCTGATTTTATTTTTAAAGACGTGCACTGTGCTGACGGAAAAACGTAAAACAAAAGGAAGAGTGGTTTAGAAGTAAGGATAGGATTTTTGAGATGTGGCGTATTGCATCCCGTCATTTGACACAATCGCCACCAAAAATATCAAAAAAACGTTTGGTGCTATTTGACCATGACGGTGGTATTGATGATTTGGTGAGTTTATTACAGTTGCTGTCCTTTCACACAAACGAAACAACAAAGCCGGGAACAGGTCTGAAGTTGTTGGGGGTCACTTGTGTGAGCGGGAACACAACTGTAGAAAATGTGGCAAAATCATCACATGGGATGGTGTCAATGTTTTCGGACCGAATGGAGGGCAGCATTGAAGAAATTCCAAAAATCTATCGTGGTGCTACGCAATCAATATTGAAATACAAAACTCCTCAGGGATGGTTAGGTCATGGGCCAACGGGTTGTGGTACATTGAATTTTGATGATGAAATAGGAACACACGTGCCAACGGAAGGTGTGTTTTTAAATTTTGATCTTCCAACAAGGATGAAAAAAATGCAAAATAAAAAAAAATTAAAAAGACAAACACGCCTCGTTGGCAATGATGGAATGGATCAATGCTCATCCGAATGAAATTGATTTGATATGCACGGGCCCATTGACAAATATTGCCTTGGCAATTCAATTGGATCGAACCCTACTTTAAAAAACTTGGATCATTGTGGATAATGGGTGGCTGTATTTACGCACGTGGTAATGCATGTCCAATGAGTGAATGGAACTTTTTTTATGATCCAGAAGCTGTCAAAATTGTTTTGCAACATTGCCACCAAACCAAATGTGTTATATTTCCTTATGATTGCTTTTCTGATATTTCTTTTTCTCGCTTTTACGAACAATTTCAAAAGTTTAAACTTTCTTTTCACAAGAATTCTCGCTTGCAAACAAATTATCATTTTATCCATAAGTTGTTTCATTATTGGATTCAAATGTATCAATCATCGTCTTTGGAAGATCGGTCAGGTTTCTATTTCAATTTGGTTGATTTTGAGTGTTTGTTGTGTTATTTGTATCAACATGATGTTATCACTAAATCTCGTCATGTCAAATGTGATGTTGAATTGGCTGGAGAGTATTCACGTGGTGCGTTAGCCATTGATTGGCTTCCACATCCTCCATCGGCTAATAATGTGCACATCATTGAATCGGTTAATGGCCAACTTATTTTTCAAAAATTTTTTGAGTTATTAGAATCAATCCAATTCAACCACAATTTCTCAATAAAACTAAATTGATTCGTGTTTCAAAACAATTGATCTTTAGTTGGCTTCTGTGAGTTTTTTTTTGCTTATCGACTGAATTTTGTAATTTTTCTTTTAAAAAAAGAATGCAACGATGTTGATCTTTGAAAGTCATCGAAACAAAAAAATTCAACAACATTAGACGAAATCAGAAATACATGCTAAGAGTTGTTCATTTCTTTAAATGAAAATTCATTCACATCAAGAATAAAAAATATTTCTTGTTAAAAGTAAATTCAAAAAAAATGTTGTTATGACGCCTCACCCAATCGATATGTTTCAGCATGACAAAAAGCTTTGACATCAAACTGAAACTCGGTGCTTTCATTTCCTTGTAAAGTAACTTTAGCGACGCTCATTCCAGAGTACATTGGCTCAATGTCGAAATGAGCTGTTACTGGCCATAAACCTTCCAGTTCACAATTTTCAAGGCGATATTCAAAAGATCCTTTCGCATCAGTGGCAACATCGCCAATGATCCATCGCAGCTCGCTTTCGTTGTATATGAAAAAGAGAGAGCGTGTTAATCCAATTATGCTCAAAAAAGTAGTGCAAATAAAACAAAGGAATACCTAGCTCGTGCGTCAAAAGTAAAAGTGCCATCGCACTGTTCTACTTCTGGTTGTGTCTTTGTTCTGTAAGATGCAAAAGTAGAGAATGAAAAAAAATGATGAAAACAAAGCAAATATAATAAAAATAAAAAAACGTAACGGAGTTGGGAAGTTAATGATAACATTTTTCAATTGAACTTCTTCTCTTTCGACACTATAGGTGGCATTGACTCGAATTTTGTTTAATTCAGTTTCAGGCCAAAACTCAATTCGAATGGGAATCGCTTCTTCTTTGGTGCTTGTCAAGCGCCAACGAAGAATGCTCGTTTTACACGCGCGTCCAATACGAAAAGATTTATCAGCATCCTTCAAAGCCAAGATGCCTTGTTTCCAATTGGCTTCGTCCATGCGAGGATGTAAATTCCATTTCACACGTCCTAAGGAGAGTTTGGCGTTCGGATCAACTCCAGTGTGAATTACACACTTGGAACAGTCGGGGTTATTCACCACGACTTCAAAGTTTCCTTTTACTTCAAATTTTGTCATTGTGTGATCTCTGTCCAACTCGACATTCAATGATTCGGTGACTGTCAATTCAATTCTGTCATATACATATACATATGTATATAGACACATATATGAATATTGTATGTCATATATGCATATACATATATAAACGTAATAATAAATACACTTAGAAACAGTTTAATGTTTGTTTTTTTTTGCACGCTTTTTTTTTTTTGTATAAAAAAAGCAAGGAAAAAAAACTAAACGGTGCCAAAGCCCTCGAGTCTTCACTTTGGTCCACAGCTGCTCGAGTTCGATCGACAATTTCCAGCATATCTGCGGAAACAGTTTGTTCATCAGCTTTCATTGCTTCAGTGAACAATGCATCTGATTTTTTCGATTTGGACGTGAGTGCCAATCCTTTGGTTCGTTGTTGGCTCTTTTTGCTGCTGCTGCTACTGCTTCCTTTCTTGCCTTTGTCCACACCGTGGTCTTCCTCACTTTCATTTTCTTTTTCGCCTTGGCGATCATTCATTGCATTCGAGTTCATGCTGTCACTCCCAAACCCATGCGTTGTTATCGTTCCTGGAGGATCACCACCTGATTTGCCTGATCGATTGCCAATACCAAAGGTTCCTCCCAAGGTGCTCAGGTCTTTTTTTTTTTATAAAATGTGTTGATTTAATCATGGTTGGACGACAGAGGGAGAAGGAACAAACTTTTTTTTTTAAAAAAAAAAAAAAAAGGGGGCATTGGATGAGAGGGGCAAAGAAAAAAACAGAATTAACAATCAGCGCCTGGGAAATTCTTTTGCGAATTGCCGCGTTCTTTCATTCGAGCTTTGTCAAATTCTTGTGCCCGTTTTTTCATATATTCTTGTTGGTTGTGAATTTTACTCTGAGCAGTGTGCATAAAGCAATATTGTTTGTTATTTGAAAAGTGGAAAAATATATGTGTGTGTGGAGATAGAGACATATATAAACATGGAGAAAAGAAATTGGGTAAGAGAAAGAAACGGACATCTTCAATTATTTGTGTCAATTTCTCTTCAGCACTGTCCATTTCCATGAAAGACTGGATTTGCTTGAAAGTGACTTGCTCGCGATAGCCCATGGGTGTAATAACTTCATCTGTGGCAAATACCAAGTCAAAGGCATGCTTGGTTACGGCTTCGTCGTCGTGTCCGTGACAGTATTCCGGTACCAATTTCGCAATCACTCGCAATGTGTTCAAATCCTCGATTATGTTACTTTGCATGTTTGTTATCAACAATAAATACAATGTGTCCATTGGTTGATAGATGTAACGAACTTCATCCGTTTCAATAAATGTATGCTGTTTGCCCATTGCAGTATCTTCGGACGCTTCGTTTGATTTTGTGTGTGTATGTGTGTGTTTTTTTATTGATCTTGTCGTTTGGAAGTTCGCATGACATTACTTCGAATCAATCTCAAACAATCCGAACATTCCACTTAACACACTAGTTTTGGAAATGCCGCTAGTAATCCTTCAATGCGAAGTCTTACCATTGGAACATACTGTCGGGCCAGCAATACTGTTTTTTTAGTTGTGTTACATTTTGCTCGTTCCAGCAGCGTTTCATGCCGAATATAGCCATACCTTTGCCTTTTTTGTTCAAAATAGCAACGGAGAGGACGACCATTCTTAATTAATATTTTTATTTATTGAGATTTTTCGAAAATTTGACGTGCTTTTTTATTACCCAAAACTTCGCCAGTCTGAACCCTTTCTGTTCACGTGACCTCATGTGGAAATGCAGTTAATTTACATACAACAATTTAATGTTGTCAAAAATATTAAAATGTTGTTCGTTTTGTGATACAAATGTTTTGCAATATCAATAATAATCAAATAACATTTGAAAACGTTTTAGTGAGCAGTACATCGACTGCAAAGAACATCAAATATACATTTCATAAATTTCGACCAACTTTTATTTTGTTGTTTGATGTTATTAGCTTTCTGTACTTATTCTTCCGAAAAGAAACATTTTGGTCTTTTTAAGTTGTGGTGTTATCTTGACCGGACAAAAGAAAAGTTCAGCGTCTAAAAGGTAATGAAAAGCTGTCATGTTTCACAGACCATATAATAAAAATCTGAAGCCCAAGCGCTCCAAATTTCCGCTACAAAAATGCTGTGGCATTTTGTTTTTGTTTTGGTATGTGGTAATTTATTGCTGCAT
This sequence comes from Reticulomyxa filosa, assembly GCA_000512085.1. Classification (NCBI taxonomy): domain Eukaryota; phylum Foraminifera; family Reticulomyxidae; genus Reticulomyxa; species Reticulomyxa filosa. Next base: position 6,640 of record ASPP01001466.1, read on the forward strand.
TTTTTCAAAAAAAAGAAGTGCATCCACTGGGTGGCTTGTCTTGTGTATGTGCACAATTGGCAGGTTTTTGTCCGTCGTGGGATTTTTTTGTTATCATTTGAACTACCCAAACATAGATAACACCCCAATAATGCAGCCAGCAAACAATACAGTGGTAGCCTCTCCCGTCCTACTTACGACGAAGAAGGTTGTAACGACTCGGCGGCCAGACAAGAATGTGCAAATACAACACAATATGTTTGGAGTTGCAGATGCAAGAGAAATGCCAAACCCGGCGGTGTTGTTGTTGACATATAATCGCGCGAATTTGCTGCGTAAAACATTGAACTCGTTATTGTCAGTGCCAGGGATCTCAAGTTATGCAATATACATTTCGCAAGACGGAAAAGATCAAAGAACTATGGATTTGATCCACAATACGTATCATGCAATTGATCTGGAAATGAAAAAAAATAAGGATAAAAAAAATTCAAATCAACGAAATAATAACACTCATAATAGCAATAATAATAATAATAATAATAATAATAAATAACAATGACAATGACACAAAGTCGCTTGTTCGCATCTATCATCTCCATCATCAACAATATCCAAGTGCAGAAGGAACTGTCAAGCTAGCACATCATTACAAAGACGCCTTGGATTTTGTATTTTATTCGAGACATCACTCCCACACGATTGTGGTCGAAGATGACATGGCATGTAACTTTTTGCTTTCATTTCTTATTGAGCAGAGAGGGGGGGGACACAGAGAGGGGCAGACAAGGAACATTGGAAAATGTTAAAAAAAAGGAAAATGGAAACAGATATTTTCTCAAGATTTTTTGGAGTATTTTGCTGCTGCAGTATATTTTTTGAATCGTGATCCCACCGTATTTTGTATATCCTCGTGGAATGATTATGGACAGAATTTTTTGGATCATAGTCCAACAAGGTTGTCGAGAACAGACTATTTCCCTGGCTTGGGATGGATGCTTAAGTTATGCTGCATTCACAAATGTGAAGTGTACAAGTGACTCATTTGTTTTTTTTTTTTTTTTAAAATACAAAAAAAAAAAAAGAAAGGAACTGTGGGATGAATTAAGCGAAAAGTTTCCCAATGATCATTGGGACCATTTCATGCGAACTGATGCGGTGCACAAAGGTCGGGATTGTATAATCCCGGACATCTCCAGGAATTACAATATTGGTGACGAAGGCGCAACTATGTCGTCTCAATGGTATCATCAGTACTTGGAGCCAATACAATTTGATGAACACTCGAATGTGTCTTTTAAGAGCATGAATTTATCATATTTGTGGAGCAATACTTATGAAATGGAATTGCAATCACTAATCAACCGAGCCCAGTTTATGGGAATTTCCCCGGCAAATGAGGTCAATATACGAAAGTTCTTCTCCTCACCACTTAAAACTAAAGGGAGTGTTTATCTGATTGGTTATTTTGCAAATGGATGGGAGAAAATTGCACGTAAGACATACAATCCGTATACATGATAAGGCCTTACAATATCTCATTTACAGACAATTGTCTTGTTTCACACGTTGTCATTTTTATTTTTATTTTTATTTTATTTTTATTTTTATGAGTGAATAAAATGGATGCTTGGTGAACATAGGAACTTTGGGCATATTGACAACACCACGCACAAGACATAAGCATACCATTGTAATAAAAAAAAGGTTTGAATATATCATGTTTCACATTATCCATTGACAACCTTATTCATAATTTTTTATTTGGTTGCTTTTTCCCCCCCCCTCCTTCTTGCACTATAATAGTGGAAACACAATCGTATTTGTAAACTCACGCTTAAGTCCATACTTGAATGATAAACATGCTGCTCGTCTTCCTCAAAACCCAAAATTGTATGTTACTTTTCTCTTTTTTTTTTTCTTATTTTAACTCTTTTTTTTGAATTTACACAAAATTGTGATAGAGTGATTCGAACAGGACAACAGGGGGAATCATGCAATCGAGTGTGCAGTAATTTTGGTGCCAAAACTTGTTTGCAAGATCATTTCGAGTATATAAATTCTTGCCAAGTATTAGCACAGCACTTTGGTTGTGAAAAGGGATGTCAGGGAGGAGTGATGGGACATGATGTACCCAATTACGTAATTGGAAACAAACCTGAATATTATCAAATGTGTTTGACAACTGAAGACCTAACAACTTGTAATGCAGAGCATCCAACAACTGCTAGGATATGTCCTTGCCTTGATAATTAATATTTCATCATTCAACACTCACTTTTTCTTTCTGATTATTAAAAATCAACTTTTACCCTTTTTGTGTTCGTCGATATTTATTATTTTGCAATGATGTCACATACTTTTGGTAAACACAAAACTGTTGGTACTTCAATATTATAAAAGTTAAAATGATTCAATTGCCTTGTGAAAAGAAAATTACATTCGGCAGATGTTGCATCCCTAATCTCTTTTTTACAAAAAATTGATCTTTATTGCCAAGTTTATGGATGTTCAATTTTATGTGTTGCTTGTTCAAAAAAAAAAAAAATTAATGAAATTTTCATCAAATGTTTACTGAGAGATCATTCATAGCAGTGAAAATTGATCAGTTGCGAATAATCTAAATAAAAATGCTATCTGCAGGAAGAAAACAATCCAACAAAACCCACGTGGGACAAATTATCCATAACGAAACACTTCATAAAAAACCAAACTGTCATTACAATTTGTTGCACATTTTTATTTTTATTATTTATCCCTTTGCATCATGTTAAGTCATTTATTTAAACATCACTAAATCAGCTCGTAGTAACATTACTTACAGTTTGCGATTTTAACTGAGCCGAGGTATCTGTATTATTGGAATTTGAAGTGGCGTTGGAAGTATTTGTGTTAGTATCCATATTGCCGCCATACGCGCCAGTTGTGGTAGTATTATATCCGGTAGTCGTAGCAGTAGTATAACCACCAGTTGTGGTAGTCGCAGGCGTGGTAGCAGTGGTAGTAGCGCTATATCCTGTGGCTGTGAGAGCATTACTATATCCATTCATTGTAGCGGTATTAGTGTTTCCTGTTTCAGTGGCTGCAAGAGCTGAGGCATACAATGGATTAATACTATGAAGCGAAGCTAAATTTTCATTCGATGTCGCAGGGATAGTTGTGGTTGCACTTGTGGCCATTTGAGGTGTCATATAACCATGATGAGTCGCTTGTGCACCATAATACATATTCAAAGGATTATATGCCATTGAGTTATATCCATACCCGTTGCTGACTAAATAATCATAAGGATTATATCTTTGTGCAGCACTTGTTTGAGGAACACTCCATCCTTGTAGCTGCTGTGCCGCCTGGGCTTGAGCTTGGACCGCAAGACCACTCGCTGCGCCATACATGCTGCTCGAATTTGCCGATCGTTGACTTGAGCTTCTTAAACTTCCACTTGCTGTTGTCGAGGACGCATGGCTACTGCTCAATGGTCTGGGGTTTTGTGATCGCAGTTCGCGTGGTACAACTATATACGTATACAACAAACCACATCTTGTTGTTATTTGTACTGTGCTTTTTTTTTTTGAAAGACGAAAAAAATACACATTATTACACAATTAAAAAAAAAAAAAAAACTGAACCAAACAACCATTCACACCAGTCAAACAAGAAATCCCCCAGAAAAATATTTGCATATGCACCTTTTTTTATGGAAGATGAATATATAGTTTTATGAGATTAGTATGTTATTGTTTGTTTATTTTTTTCTCTCTCTCTTGAGTTTTCAACACTTGCACACTCACCACACATACACTCTTCCCCTTCCCCCCCCCTCTGCTTTCTCCCTTCTCCAATAAAATTCCGAGATATAATGCAACAATTTTTTATTTTTAATGGCAAGGTTGTTTTTGTTTTTGTTTTTATTTTCGTCTTTTTCTCCCCGAAAAATGGGATGAATGTGAATATTGTACTATTTATTTTGTCCCTCCAAGTTGTAGAGGTCTCTTTCCCCTTTGTGATGTTCACTGTCGTTTGTCCAACTTTTTTTTCTTTTTTTTTTTTTTTTTCTTTTTTTTTTTTTTTTT
>ASPP01001489.1:0-12112 GCA_000512085.1 Reticulomyxa filosa
ATTATTATTATTATTATTATCTTTTTTTTTTTTTTCCATTTACTGCTCCTTTTCATTGCAATTCATCTACAAACAATTGCTTTGCAAAAAAAAATTTTTTTTTTGGTTTCCTTTCCCTTTCCCCCCCCCTCCCCCTTCCCCCTTTTTAAAATTAACCAAATGCGCCTTTAGTGTCCCATAGCTGTGTGGTCGAGGAAACGGTCATGGTCAACAAGGTTAAGATGACCGCCATGGCAAGCACAATGTACATAATGCCTTCCGTTTTGGTGTTGTCATTGAGAGTCTTGATAATGCGATTGAAAAACGTAACATACTTTGCATGTTCCTTTTCAATTTTCTCACGCTCTCTTTTTAGCTCTTCTTCCTTTTCGACGGGGTACGTATGGAGATCAAGAGAACAAAAAGCCCAGAACAACACCGTTGCCACGTACCAAAAGTGTGTGCAATAAAACGTAGCCCAGCGCACCGCTGCCCAATTACGCTTGTCGTAAGTGTTGTTGCAAGGAACACCCACCGCCAAAGCAAGATACACCAATGCCGTATATACCATCCATCCAAATAACACCATTGCACACTTCATCACATCTGTTACGTATTTTTCATTGTGCATTGCATTTTTATTCATTTATTTTATTGGTCGTAGTAGTAGTGTAGTACTATTATTATAAAAAAAATGAACCATAACTGGGACCATAAAATGCAATTGCTGAATCATTGATCCCATAGAGTGATCGAAAATTGTCTGGTGATAAATAGGATGATTTCTTTTTTATCAGCCACAGGTAACCGAACAAAAATATAACATAAGTAATCGGAACGAGAAAGATATACCCTTACATATTTGTAAAAAAAAAAAAAAACAAAATCAGTTTTTTTTTTTTTTTTTTCCTTTCTTTCTTCTCCCTTGGAAACTAACTGCTGGCACTGCTATATGGATAACAACGTGCCTTCATGTCGCCAATCTTCACCAACTCAAAAACGAAAAAACTTAGTCCCAGAAACATTATCACTTTCCACCAAACTTTAGTTCGTAGGTGTGAAAGAGAGTCAGTCCACTCTGTGGGTCTGGGGAAAATGAATGCCGGCTTATGACCGAAATAATGTCCACTGGCGGCGCTACTGGTTTTTGGGCCCATTCGTCTTCAGCTAACGTTTTTGCTCCTTCTGTTACAGCCATGGCAGTTTGATCCATTTTCGTCTCTTTGGAAATAGCCTTTTCAAAACGTACGTGAGGCTTTTTCCTTAAGGCAAAACGCTATGATTAGATCTTTTTTTTCAAAGACCCTGTGCGCGTTAGAACCAAAAAGAATGAATGTTGTGTTTTTGCTCTCTCTTTGCAACAAAATTCGTTTTACAATAACTGATATGCAAATGTTGTAGTTTCCAAATAACAGTTTTCGCTTTTTTCTATACAGTCGATTAAAGAAGCAATTTTTCCAGTAGACGCCAAATATTTAATATCTTTTTTAGCCTCTTTTTTATTCCTTTTATTTATTTGTATCAAACTCAGATATTGCAGACTTACTTTTTAAAAGAATTTGTTAAAATTTGCAAAAATTGTTGCCTAAAAGAGTTACTACTAGAAGGTATTGCAGTTTAACAACGCTTTGCAAAAAATATATAAAGTTTTGAAAGCTTTTTAAATTAAGAAAAAAAATTGTTACTAACTTTTGGAGTAAATCAATTATGAATCAATCTTAATCTTATCGTGCGTTCATTGCACAACGTGTAATAACAAAAAAATATCCATTTTGCACATGTTTTTGTCTTGAAAATCGACAATGTGCATACCATAAAAATTCAAAATTTGAAGATTAAATTTCAATCATTACACTTTTTTGTACTGGTCTTTAAGTATTTCGCCCACCAACCTTTTTCTCTCGTTCCTACGTCTTTATTTATTGTTAAAAAAAGTTTTTATTTTTTAATTTTATGTTTGTTATTTATTAACTTGGAATTGGAATCAAATAATCTTCCAATTTTTTATTCATTAGGTCTCCTAATGGTGGAATCCTATTACTATTAATAAAAAATGGTTTTATTAAAAAAAAGAAAAAATGTATCTTACTTGACAGAGTCACGACGTAATGGGGGACGTGCTAGACAATCACTTGCCAAATTTTCAATATTTCGACTTGCACTAGTACTTGTTTTAAAACGCTGTTCGTTTCCGTGGTTGGTTGCTCGCATAAAATTTTCCACAAAGGACTGTATTTCGTTTTCATGAGCAAGGGCATCATTGCGGACGTTTCCTTCCTGCCGTCAAATAGTTTCGCAGAGTTTTGAGCCAAAAAAAAAAAAGATCTTACCTTTTCTTTTTCGTTCAAGGGGCCGTCAGCTTCGTAAGTGTCTGGCAAATGTCTGATGATTCTTTTTTTTTGCTGTACTTTTGTTTCCCACTCACAGATTCCATTTTTGGGATTTTCCGAAGCAAATTTTGTTCGTTTGTCTGGTGATAAATCTACATAGAAAACATGTAGTCTCATTACAAACATTTCCAAAAAAAACACCTACACAAGTTTTTGCCCCAACCAGTTAGGTTTTTTTTTATTTCTGCTTCTAGGACCGAAGTCGTGAGTAATGCATGTTCTGAGAGATCATCACTTGCGCCTTGTGGTAAAGGAGAACCAGAGCCAGAGGGGGAAGAGTATTCATTATCTTTCTCACATAAAATTTCATACTTTTCATGAGAGTCTTCGGGATCAACAAAAACTTCATTGAGACGTGCTAAATTGTCATATGATTGCTTTTTGGTGAAAGGCTCGGTCTGTCGCCTATCAAGTTCTGTCAAAACAGCACCAGAACTTTTTTCCCTGTCCAAAAAATACAAAAAAAAAATGAAATAAATTCACTGCACTGGATGCTGCAAAATGCTGTTGATCAAGAGTAGGATCTGCATCTTCTGCTAAACTGATCTGTTCTGCATTCTTATCTTCTTGGGTGGTAAGAAGACACTCGGAATTTGAATCATTTTCCAGTATGTCATCTACATCATCCACTAATTCCTCGATATCATCCATGTCCATGACTTGTTTTAATTTTTCACTATAGCCATCTCGGTTACTATCTAGATCAACACGGTTCAAGTCTTTGGGAGGGCTTTGATTAGGTGGACTTGATTGTAGCAACACTGGTTCTTCTGCTACCTGATTTTCATCACGGATCACACATTCTTCTTCCTTCCATTCATCAAAGCTTTCTTCCCAGTATTTTTTCAGATCAACATTTCTCAATTTCTCGGGAATTTTAAATAACCCATTGTCCTGTTTATTTGCAATCCCCCAAAAAAGTTTACTTCCTTGCACTTGCAGCTGGAAGTTTGCACATTCCAAAGTTACTTGTTGGTCTTTTAACAAACGATCAGTTCCAAATAATTTCCATTTTCCTTGTAACAAATTATACACTCGGGGATCGAAATCTTGTAATAATTTCTTCAATGTTTCCATACCTTTATCATATCTATCCAATAACAACATTTTTTAAAATAAATATTAGAGACCTAAGGAAAAATGAAATGTCTTTTAACTGAATGGATTGTGATTGCCCATCGCGTTGCATATTTGCCATCATTTGCATTAATACAATTCCAGCGTACACACGATCTTTCCAAAAATGTGAAAGAGCCAAGCCTTCACATTGATTTAAGGTTGCGCATAAGATTGCTTGACAAAATGTTGAGTCTTTTATTGAATTTGCGTACCACATGTAAATTCGATTCCAACAAAGAGTTTTCAAATTGTGCCATTGTGTTTGTTTTGTCAGTTCAAAAATTGTTAAAACAATATCCTTCACAAAAGTGTCGACAGTGTCTGTTAACAATGAGAGAGTATTTTCCTCAAGCTTGATTGTCATCTTTACTGTGTGGAATTGCACGTCTCCACTAGAATGTTGCAGACCTTTTTTAAACAACTGGAATACTGTTTCTAGCATCACTTTTGTTTTCTGTTTACAAAAAATAAATGAATGAGTCTCTATTGCGTGCGTTTTTGTTTTGCTATAAGACAAGTCACTTGTTTGTCTTGCACATGTTGGATGTGCTTGGAAAGATGCGAAATAATAGTGACAAGAGTAATGACTACTTCTTGAGACTCAAGTTCGGACACCTCCTCAAAAATAGAGCAAAGCTGCGGTATTACAGAAATCGAGTTATGTGGCTGCTCAAGCTGTAAGAATCTATCGTGAGTAATAAGCTGACAGAAAAAAGTGACATTGGTGATCAAATTGGATTCTTTCGTTCTTTTCAATATCAAGCTTCCGCATAATAAATTGAACAGTTCATGCCTATTGATGTCTTTTATAATTGTGTTAATAATCATTGTCAGTAGTTCTTCTTGGCACTTTATTTGTGCTTGAGATCGTACTGTATATCTAAATTTCGTTTTTTTTTTTAAATATTTGTATCACAAAAAAAAATAATGGTTGTCTCAACAAACCTGGATAAAACTGATGCAACAAGTGCACATATTTGCTGGTTAGTTAATCTGTAGCCAGTAAGCAGGACCAATTTGGAACACATTTGAAATGTTTCATCAATAACACTATTTGGAATCCACACATGATATGCGATCAAAATATCTTTCAAGACCTCCATATTTTTCTCTGCTCTTTCGACGTTTACATAATTCAACAATTGAAGAATGCATGCAAGTGATACTTGTGAGGGGGATGATTGCTTTAGATGCTCCTATGTTTCGCATTGACAGTCAATAAACAAACTGCCATCTTTTCAGATAGTATATATTATATGTATAAGCTGAGATCTTTTGTTTGTTTGTTTTTTTGCATTTTATAGCATCTTTTGCAAGCAATTAAAACTCTAAAGAGTACCAGAAATTGAAGCAGTGAAGTGGACAACAAATCATCAAAGAGTTCAAATTGTTTGAGATGAAAAGACAGGAAATAAAAAGTCTCCAAAATACATTCAAACATCCGAAAGTTTTTTTGTATCTCGGTTTGATTTGACAGCAATGCTAGTGATCGTTGTGATAACTGCAAATTGACATTTGTCCATTCTTGTTTGCAAGTAGTCCGGAGATATCCCATCTGACATGCGTACAAACACATGGTATTGATAATGGACAAATGGATTTGGTGCAAAACGAACAGTGGAGAGTCTTTGGCTTTTAAAAGTGTTGCGTGCTTTGTCTGACAATAGCAATCATTCACTTTTGTGGTGCTGGGATATACAAACACTGAAAGAGTATCGTTCGATCCTTGCTCACTCTTTGGTTGATCAGAGTCAGGCGCTAATTCTTTGTTGGTCCTACTTTTGTCACAAGTATTACCAATATTGCTACTGTCTTTTGGAGTGCACTTTGTGCAATTTATACCAATTTTAGGATCTCTTGTTGTATAAATCGGGAGGCATATGTAATCATCAATTTTCCTCAATTTGATCTCGTGGGCTAACCATTGACACATTTCTTGGACTGTTTGTTAAAGAGTTAGTTTGTGACACGTGCCCGTTTCGAGCAAAAAAGAGGCAATGAAAAAAATAAAAAATAAAAAAATAAATAAAAATAAAGACCAGTTGTTTGATCAGAGGACAGCGCCACAATGGGCAATATTTCTAGCAAATGCATCCATATCTTCGATACAAGTGCAATAATTTTGCGGATTCTCCCGTTCATTTTCACATTCAAACATTGCTGCAATGTAGTTAACAGATTTCTGTGAATGACATAAATAGTTTCTGTGTGCACCAAAATTAAGTCCAACATTTGCAATAGATATGCAGTAAGGGTTAAACGTTCTTGCGTAAATTCATCGTGGGCGTTGTTATCACAATAACGAAGAAACCATTCCAAATACACAGATAAATAGGGACAGATTATCGTTTCAAAAAAATGCATTGCCAATGAGTAATCCCCGTCAGGAATTAAATGCAAAATCTCTTCTACAAGATGACGACGTGCCTCTCTTGCTTGTCGACATATCGATTGAATGTGAGCAGATCTGAAAATTGTGAGAACAAATAAAAAAAATCTTGTATCTTCTTATATCAAAACATCGGTCCAAAGCAGCCAAATCAAAAAAATTTTTTAGGCAAGTAATAAGCTTGAGAGACAATTGATCAAAACTTTTGTTGGGTGCCGTGATCATGATTCGGACTGTCGTCTGCTTTTGTTAAGTGTAATACGAAAATGACAATATCCGATGCTTGTTGCCCAATTGTACAGCCCAATTTTTTCAGAATAAAACATAAAGTTTTTAATGCAGCAGTTTGGAATAAATAACTAGGATGTACTTTGTGTTCATATACATATGTAATTGAGATAAAAAAATGTGCTGAAGTTTTTTGTAACACTCAATCACCCAAAAAAAATTTTTCTTTGAACTTGTTAGTGGCAAAATAATTGAAATGAGTTTTTTAGAATGTTGAGAGAGGGCTTGCATTGACAATTTGGGATTAATGGATGCCTTATTTTCATCATGAGTTTGAATATTTGTTTTGGTGGCCAACAGTAGGTCCATTAGTGAAAATGCGTGAGAATACAAATTTTCATGTTCTGTCATAATGTAGCTAATTAAGATTTCCAAACTTACACATTGCTTGTCAATTTCTTTCTGCAAACTAAACAACAAAGGTTTTTTTAAGAAGTTGGTGATCACAAAAGTGCATGAAAAACTGCCAATCCATTTAAAAGAGACTTTAAGTACCATGAATGGCAATTGGATGATATGTCGTTTTTGTCAAGAGCATTTTCCATTTGTTTGGCAATTGTCAGCCAATTTTTTTTGGCGCGGCTGATCACATTTTATTCAAGACAAGCGTTTGAGTTATTACAAAAATGAAACAAAAATCGACTGCGAAATGCAATCTACCTGAGAAGTTCACACGCTTGATTGAAGCAGCGTTTTTGAACGAGTACTTGGGCACACAAAGTGTCACACTCCGCAGACGCCATCCAAACCTGTTTTAAAATATTCTCTTGCAGTAAAATGTTTTTTAGACAAAGAATAATCGAACATGCCAATGTTCTGGTACACATTCAACAGCAAAAGTTCGGTTTTGACATGCTGTGGACAAGTTCAAAAGTTCAATGTGAGAGCACGGATTTGGAATTTCTGTGACTGCATATCCGTAAACATCAATAACTCCAAAATGATCAGCTGTCTAAGTATCAGTTTTTATTACAACTTCAAAAGAGACACTTAAAATATAAAATAAACACAACTGCTGGAAAAGGATTTTCTCTTTGACTAAGCATCGATCTGCCTACAGTGCCACCAACTGAAACCTTTCCAAAGAGTAAAACAGTCAATCAAAAATTTTCATTTTCTTTTCGACTTTCAAACAAATTTGTCAACTTTCAAGCAAGAGACTACACCAGATACGAAAATTTGAATACAGTCTGTATTAGAAGTGGCATTAGAACTATGACATTGTTGTGGCAATAGTTCCTATACGCAAAAGTTTTATCATTCGTTTGTGCAGTTGTTTCCGGTTGGTCAAAAAACATTGAATGTCAACAAACCCAGTATGTATGAATTCCGAGATCTTTTCTTGCTCCATGCAATGACAATTTGTTTGAAGGATTTTGTTTGGTTTTAGAAGTTTTAGATGGAGTAAAAACAATTAAATATACAAGACTTGCCATTGGCAAATCAAATTCAAACACCAATCTCCAATCTTCTAGAGTACCTGCTAAGCATATCCGATCTACAGTAATAGTGAATTTTTTTCGTTTTGTGTTTGGCAAAATTAATGTAAGCTTGAAGTACATTCTCACCCATTGTTTCACCGATGATAAACCTTGTCAATTTAGTCGTTTCAGAGAGTTGCATTTTTAATAATATTAAAAACTAAAACAACTGAAAAGATCAATTAAAGCTGAAACATTATCTGACGTCATATAAACAAGCAAACAGAACGACGCCATAGCAAATCCATGAAATTTCGAGATGTTCGTCTGTCCTGTCTTCAAAAAAAAAATAATAATAATAAATCCATTACTGTCGTCACGATTATATAGATAAATGTTTAAGCAGCGAACATTGAAACTTTATTGTCAAATTTTCGATCCTTTCATTAGGTGATGCTTGTGTGATTTTAAGTTTTTGCTTCGTCTGTCGTACAAGACAAGCCTTGTAATTTTGTATCTCCTTCCCCACTTTTGGTTTCCAAATAGTTCTCATGCCACGATTTCGTGTGCTCGTCTAATGAACAAGAATGTAGTGCTAATGAATTATCAACGTGTAGCAGCATTGACAATGTATCAAACAAACATACGTAACTTTAACACATCAAATGGACGAAAAAGAAAAAATGACGCAAAAGACAGCAAACCAAAGAAAGAAAAATTAGCAACAAAATCGAAAGAGCAAGAGCAACAAGACACAGAAAGAGAGTTGAAAGATAGCGAAAATAAGAAAGAAAAGGAGAACGAAAACGAAAATGAAAAAGAAGAAGAAGCAAATGAAAAAAAGAAAGAAAAAGAGGATGAAAAAGCAGGTCTTTTCGCTTATTTGTTTGCAATGAAAATAAAATAAAGTATAATTTACAAAATACATGACATATACGCATTCCCGCGTATACATATGCATATGTATATGTATGCGTGTAATAGACAAAAGCCAACCGCTACCCCTGAAGGAATGGTTTTCGAAAGTTCAAGCAGATGCGAAAAAGTCAATTGAGTTCCGCAGTAAGACAGTAGAGCAAATAGGAAAAGACAAAGATCTCATAATAAATCGCCTAACCCAATTTAAAAACGAATATAACTCGCTTGAAGCACAAAACGCATTTTCCAAAACAGATTCCATAAGTTTCAATGCCCGTTTCTATAACTTTCTCATGAGGGCGAGACTCAATTTCACATTAGCTGCCATTTCTTTTGGTGGATATTACGAGTTTATGTTGGGCGCATTCCAAGGCTTTAAATTTGTTTCGTTATTTTTATTTTGTTTTCATTATTATTTGCATTTGCATATTGTCACAATTTTTTGATTGGAGGTTATAACATCGATATAAAAAAGTTTTGTGAGCAATTGGAAGAAAACAATTTCGATGCATTGGAACAATGCGTGGTACCTGATGCCACTGTAGATTGGAAACAATTAAAACAGGCTTGTTCATGATTGGTTATATTATTTATATTCATATATGTATATACACATATATATGCATATGTTGTGATTGGAATGTATATCAACAGTCGTTATTGGATGACGATCATTCATTTCATAAAATGACTGCCTTTGCTATGTCAATTCAGTACGATGTCGATTTCTTAGACTTAAATCTGCTTTCAGAACTACCTCCTAGAAATGTGACTTTTGCCATTGACGTAGAATATTATCTGGAGTTGAAACCAAAACGATCCGACTCAGATTTCTTATATACGAAAGCTAGAGTGACCTGGATATCTCAGTGGAAGTGGTCCATGCAAGATGGCAAATGCGACCTCAAGGACGGCTGGAAAATTAAACAAGTTGATTCTTTCATTTCAACCAAATGATAAGTTCTTCAGATTTCATTCAACGTCTACATTCAATCCCTTCTCTGTAATACCATTGCCCCAAAGTCTATGTCAGTTTCTCTTTGAAAACTGATTTAAAAACAAAAACAAAGCAAAATCGTCATTATATGGCATTGGTTTTATTTCATCTTCAATAGACATGACACAATTTTTTATAATTACATCTTTTTGTCACAGGATCAGAAATCTTGACTGCACAATCTTATCTTTCAAAACTAAGTAAGTTCCTTTGCAATTAAAAAACTTTGAATGGAAAGAATCACAAAAAACATACACAATTAAAAATTTAAAAAATATCATTATCTTTTTCGTCTCAAATGATGAGTGACAAATTTTAGGTTTGATAATATTTCTCACAATCAACAACTTTTTTCTTTATTTAAGATTTTATAAATTGTTTCTTTTATTTTGCGCTATATTTAACCAATTACTTGTCCTCTAACAAGCAGTGGAAGAGAAAGTATTTCAGATCCTCAGGACGTGATTGCACAGTAAGAATTTTTTCACAATTTCAAACAAGAAAGTTTTCAAAAAGGCATCGAAATGCATTTAGAAAGCTACACTGCAACACGAAATTTGTCTTTTTGAACTGAAGAAATCTATTAAAACATAATTTAATTTATTTTGTAATTTTAAAAAAAGAATTACACTTTTGTAGGGCAAGCCCTTATCATACATGGCTGAATGCCTATGGAACCGATGAGCTCACTTTGGGTTAGAACTTCCTCAACAACAACTTCTTACTTGTTTTATTTTCTTTCACTTTTCCTTTTAGTATTCTTTATTATTCTTTTTTAATTTACTTTCTTTTACTGAAGTTGTTCTTTTGGAACTAAGTTACTTTCGTATTACACTTAGTCTTCTCACAAATCCCACACTTTTTTAAAATTGTTCAGTGTCCTACAGTTCTTTCATCTTTTTACTTCAGGTGACAATCAAACGAGTAAAAATTAAAAAAGCGGGTAGTAAGACATTTCAACATAGAGATAAGATAAATATAAAAGGGCAAGGTTTGTAACTTGACTGCTAATTTCCGCACTTGTTGAACTGCATTTATAAAATCTATTTTAAAAAAACAAACTTTTTTTCGCACAATGAAGAAAAAAGGAGGAAAAAAGTGCACACAAATCAGACTAATAAGATTCAAAATTGAAGAACCGTCAAAAAAAAAGATTAGATATAGAATAAAACATATCGAAAACTATGAAATTACAACAAGTTGAAAAAAAGACACTTTCACTTTGGACGAAGTTTAAAAAAAAAACTATTGTCGCAAAAAAAAAAACTAAAAAAATGTATTATTATTATTTTATTTCGAAAGTGTCAGAAAAAGAAATATTTTAGTTTTGTTTTGTGCTTTTTTTAATATTGCTTAATTAATTTACTAGATTGTATTGTTTACAATTATGATTAGTTTCGACTGTTGATGAATAGTAATTTTTTAAAAAAAATAAGTTGAAATTGAATAAAATATCTTTTTTTTTTGGAATATGTGAGACTGAACAATAAGTTAAATTGTAAAACTTTTTTTGGAACATTCCCACACATATATAAAAAAGTAATGTCGTATATTACTTGTCCAATTTGCACAGAACTAGTTCCTTTGAAGGTGATAAATATTCATTTAGATTTGGCTTGTGATAAAAAGAAACTACAAAGTGTCAAAACTACTTCAAGTATATTATCAAATGGACAGAAACAAACTGTAAATAGCTTAGTCAACAACAATGAAGAAAATAAGAAGCAAATGAAACCACTTCATACATATGTCCAAACATCAATATCCTCTTTTTTCAAATATCAAAGCACTTGCAATAACAGGAAGCGCAAGTTCCAGGAAGATGATCATCAGACTGTATACAACCGAATAAAAAAGCTCGAAGATTATCTATCGAAAAGGAAAGTATAAATCCATTAGTTACAAATGAAATCAAGATTTCACTTGATAATATGGAATTTTTTGAAGAAATAGATCAAACAAAGTATATTAATATTTTACAAATTAAAGATTGGAATGATGGTATTTTTTTTTTTTTTTTTTTTTATTTTTCCATTATTTTTGCTTAGTTAATAATATTTTGCACTTGTGATGAAAATAGTGCAATATTTCTATTTTGATATCAAAGTATTCGGTCATACATTTGCACTGCAGCATGAAATAGAAGAAGATTGTAAAAATGATTCAATGAATGACAAAAAAAAGAGCAAAATTAAGCTCATTCGAGAGCCTAACAACAGTAAAGACAAAAATGCATGTAAATTAAGATTATGTAATCAAGAATATTGTAGAGATATTGGATATTTGTCCAAAGGAGTGGTAGAGCATTTATCGCCTCTAATTGATCAACACATTATTTTAAGTACGCAAGTATTTCTAATACCTGGAATTTATGAAACAAAAGAAACCCAACTTACGCTTGGGAGCATCAATCAGGTTCGAATATGCGCTCAGATCACCACAGATTTTGTCAACATGATGCAACAACGTTGTTGCGATTGGGCTTTCAATCATTTATTAACATTGCAGGCAATGATACGTACTAACACTATTACTTCTCTAAGTAATACAGGTATGCTTAAAAAAAAAAAAATTGTGCAAAACGAATAATCTGTCTACATATACATGGGAT